>JAPYYW010000551.1:0-49004 GCA_030522545.1 Cremastinae sp. A BG-2022a
TATGAAAAATTGAAATACTTGGAACCAGAACAATATAGTTAATGAAGATTCCAACGAGTAATTTCGATCGAAATTTAATGCCCTGTAAGAAAAATAGGACGTAATTAACGACAGGTTTGCACGAGCTTTTAAAAAAATAAAATCGTTGTAAAGAATGTCGAGCGGGTTGGGCCGGAGTGAAATATCGTCGTGGGTAGGGGAAAAAACGTTGGGCGGCGTGTATTTATTTTTAAGTAGATTCTACGATGGCGCGGTGGCAATGTGTGCGAAAAAGAGGAAACGCGGCTCGGGTCTGCGAGCTTACGGCTCGCGCGCACACACGCCACCTCTAACGTGGATAAATCCAGTTCCACGAGCAGTTTTAGCTAATTTGACGACGCGTTGCAGTCTAGTCCACGAAACGAGCCCCGGCCTCGCCAAAGTACGAGCCACCAACGATATTGCCACCGTCAAATAATAATAAAGTATAAATGGATCAAGTTTACGATCTGCATGGGCGCGTAAACTTGCGAGAACGCACAAAAACTCGCTGTTACTCTTTGGAAGATACTTTCAGTATATTTTTCGAACGAAAGAACCAACCTTAAGGTATTTTCCCGTATTCTTTTCGATACAATTCACTTTTTGTCTCTTACATTGATTTTTCAGAAAATGTGTTTTATATTTTTCAATATTTTTTCGTATTTAAAAATAAATTTTCATTATTTTTTCTTCATTTTTGTTTTCGACTGTTGAATAAAGAAGCACGTGAAATCGTGGTCATGGGATTTTCAGCAGATTTCCGATTCTCGGTCGGGGTTTCATCCTTCGAAACCGCGAGAACCGAGAAGTCAGTGTGTGGCGCCTCGTGACTCGATATTAGCTGCAGGACATTTTACTCTGTACTCCGGTAAGCGGGACACCGACAGGGATCTCCAAATCTCCGTGCGGTTTTGACTTTAAAGTTTCCAAACTCTGGTATATAAGACCCCGAAATGCCATTCTACGGATTAAAGTAATTTCGGAAATATTTAATTGAAAACTACGTATACATTCATGCTAATAAATTCAAGCATTGTTATTAAAAATTATCATATTTATCGCACAAAAATATACTTCTGAATAATAAAAATACCTATTGTTAAAAAGATTAGATTGAAAAACTTCAGAGTCAAAATCAGCATATAATTAAATTCTGTACGAGAGTTTTCCAGTTCTAAATAATTATTTTGATTCTTTATTTATATTTTTATTACTTCTCCTGACATCATGAGACAGAATAATATTAAAAGATCCTAAAATTCACTGTTTTGAAATAAAATATCTAAATTTTTAGACGATTAATCATTGTCAAATGTCTTCCTAAGTCGATCATTCTATCAAGCGTCGCATTGACGAAATTTTATCGAGTAAAGTTGAAAAGTAATATTCACGCAAGAAACGATCGAATCTTCGTAAATAGAATTATAATAATTTGTGATCCTTGGCGGATTTTTGGATGAACAAATATGAGATGAGACGTAGGTTTGGAGAATATATCAGTAGGTGGTCGAGATAATGTTCATCGAAAGACCCTTCGCCGAGATTCCGAGGCCCCCCCTCAAAAAACCATCGTCATCAATCTCATTGCTCCAGATGCTGAGCGCACCCTCGCAACTTTATACAATATTTATTCTCATTAAATGTGGCTTTTGTTGTCTACACGCATAGTCGCCCGAAAAATTCGTCGCCTCGAAAGGATAAGACGAGAAAAAAATGATCTCTCGTTTCTTCATTGATTTTTCATTTTAACACCGCATAGAAAAATCTCCCATTATTTTCCTATATTCATCTGTTCAAATGTCTATCGATGAAAAAAAAAAATTTTTTATACAATATTTTATTTGTTGCTCGGTGCGTTTGATTTTTTTTACTTCCACGTATACAAGAAAAGGGATGAAAAAGCGTTCAGTCCGATGATGGCTTTTTGGCCCGTTCGACGGCGTTTTCGTCCGAGTGCAAGACGAGGCAAGAGAATCCTCACCGCTTGGCTTGATGGCAAGCTCAATTTATATCAGCAGCTCCTGAAACCCCCTTTACGAGCTTCTCTCCTCGTTTTTCCTTCTCTACCTTCGCCCTCCGACCTTCTTTTCACGCCCCTCGGAAGCCTGGACCTCGCAACAGTCATTGCTACGCGATCGATTTGATTCGATACTCCTCCAAGCATCAAAATCCTTATCTTATCTCGTCGTAAAATAAAAACAATAGAAAAACAATAATTTATGTTCATTCGCTCATTAAAAATTAAAAATTAAAAGAAGCAAAATTTGATTAAAAGTATATTCTTTTCGTGAACATTATATTAATTTAATTATTTAATAACGAGAAAAAAATATCAAGGACACCTTAATATAATTTTAAACTTTTGACACAATCTTGAGAATTTTTCCTCTCGTTTTCATTTTATTCAGAGTTTCCTCGCGAGCGTTATCGTTCCTGAGATCGTCTGCCACAGTTGGCCCATTTGTTCCACCTCTTTTCTTCTGATATACCCTATTTTCTCGCCTTTGTCTCTTGCTCTCGCGCGGAACGGGTCCCGAGAAGATTCGGAGATTTCGGAAAAATCTTCGAATACGACGTCGTTCAATTCTCAAGCTTCCCGAAAGTATTCCAGTTGAGTGTCGAACGATATCGAACTGAATTTGTTTCTCGATGGGTGCTTACCGGTGGATCAATCGTGAAAAGAATTTTTACGATTGATAAAAAACATATTCGTATATTATTCTTCGTACAAATTAAAAGACTATATTATTCATAAAAAAAATTAGTACAGCACGAAATAGAGGTTTGACTTTCATTCCAGGTGCTTTTTACTGTGAAGCATTATCGAATAACAAAACAGCTGCCTCGAAGAGTACCCGAGTGCTTCGACGATCGATAAATACATTTTTTTTTAAATAAGCCAATTTTTCTAATTGACCGGGGCATCCAGGATAATGGTCAGAAGGTGGCTTTGCTTTTTCGTTCATCGTCTATCGACGAATCGAGAAAGCATTAGTCATCGAAAGGTGTGTGTGTATATCGTATCTTTTACCTTCGATCTATAAATTCGAGCGCGATTCCATAGCTCCAAAAATCATGATCCTGAAAAAATGTTCTCTCTGTTTCACTTGAACAAAATTCGGTTTTTGTTCGGGAGTTAACAGAGGTTAAGAGTCGAAAAAATCGTGTTTGTATTAAAATACGATAAGGACGGAAAAAGGGGATAAAAAAAGAGGGAAAGCGAAAGAAGCGGTGAATTATCCACGGACTTTTAGCCTCAGCTCTGGCGTAAAATCGTCGAGACCGCACCCAGCCAGAAAAGGCAGAGCGGAGGGTGAGATAGAAAGAGAGAGAAAGAGAGAGAGAGAGAGAGAAAAATAGAAAGAGACAGAGAATCGAATGTACGTGCACGCGTGGAGCCAAGACGAGGGTGCTCGTTGAAAATAAAAGTGAGAGGGTGTGAAAAAAAAGTGCAGAGGGGAGACGGCAGACGGAAACGATCGCCCATGAATATACAGTTATACGTACTCCGGGCCTTTTATGTCAGACGATAATTTATATAATGCGGCGATGAATCCCGCCGCGATGTGTACGGAGGAGTAACCAAAAAAAAATGAAAAAAGGGGTGTGAAGAATCAAGCCATCGACCAAATCTCGACCGTATGAAATTCGAGATAAAACTCATCTTAAATTAGATTTTTAAAAAATGAAGGAAAAAAATTTTATCGCGAATTTAATCAATTCGCATAAAAGACTTGAAAATAAATTTTCCCTTCTTGAAAGTCATTGGGGATAATTTCAAATTTTTAAGATATCAAGCAAATTTTGGATTTTTTGATATTCAGAGATTTTTTTTTAAATTCGAGAAGAATTCGGAAGTGTATCGTCCTGAGAATAAGCGCAGTGAAAATCGTCTCGCGGTATAGGTGAGCGAGTATACGAGTGCAGAGTGTAAATCTCGTATATCCAATTAGACTCGTATAATCCAGGAGCGTTATAGGTGTGCAGAAAGCCGGCGGCAGGGAACAGAGGGGAAGCTCGGAATATTTTAGCTATCTCACTCTGTTTATGTGCGCGTGCGTACACCCGACCGCGTGCTTCCTGCACTCTAATGCCAAAGTACTAATTTACAGCCATACAGTAACATAATCACATGGAACGTACGGCCAGAAGCCCACGAAATAGAGTTGTGGCCGGCTACATTTTACATCCAGCCCTTCCTCCCTTTTTCCTCTTTATATAAAGAACGCTGCGAAAAAATGTACTGAATTTTTACCTATTTTTAATCTTACCTAAAAGAAAAATTATTTTCTGAAAAAAAAAGCAAAAGTTAAATCAAATATGTTGTAAATATCCTAGAAAGAATAAGAACTACAGAAAAATGATAGATCTATTTTCAAACAGACGATACAAAAGACTTATAACATTGCAAGTACATATTTCATCAAAAGTACAATCTGTTAAAATTTGCAAGAATTAAAAAAAAAATCACGTGTTCGATAGAAGAAATATGGATCTTGAATTTTTATCGTCATAGATCTCTCAATTCGTAATGTAGGTCTGTACAATAGATCGTAGAAACTCCATAAGCTTTTCCGGCCCTTGGCGTATATATGTCGTCACGAAATAAGCCTTGTACGTGTATATAATACGCACGTGTACGTTCGAACGTATATATAGAGAGACATATATTGGCGGAAGAGGCCGAGACGGGCTTTGCATGCGATATCAATAAATCAAGTCCCCGTGAACCCCAGGGCAGCTTAGGGATGGGCCACACTACGTGGCCAGAATCAACAGCTCATAACGTTGGCTAATAGCTACCCGCGGAGGCAGTCAGCAGCGTTATAACGGCCGTACGAGCCGCAGAATCTAGGGACGAAATCCTCTAACGATACGTTCTATAACTGTACACGCTCGTACACGGATCGAAGATATTGCAGTAACGTCGAGGGACACCTTACGAGCAATTCCTCCAACGCAAACATTTGCCAAACAGCATTATCCTATACGTTTATCCTCTTTCGAGAATCGGCAAAAACTTTTGACGTTCCATTGTTTTTCAGTCCAGAGTCGTCGATATGCCACTTTTCGAAGTGAAACTTCTTTAGGAACTTCGAGGAACGTTTTTATTGATTGTTTTTTGCTCAGCGAGCATATTGATAATTTTCATAGCTTCTTTTTCCATTCGTTCGTGTTTCTATCGTCGATTGGCTATCGGACATTTGATTATCGGAGTTGAGAATATCGTCGGGACGGTATCGCGGTTTTTATTTTTTATTTTTTGCTCGAGTGAATTATATCGATCGATCGACGGTGTAGTAAAAATGTCTCTCGTTGCAGGTGTGGTTTCAGAATCGTCGGGCAAAGTGGAAAAAACGAAAGAAGACGACGAACGTTTTCCGAACGCCCGGGGCGCTTCTACCGTCGCACGGTTTGCCACCGTTCGGAGCGATGAGCTCCGACCTGTGCGGCGCGGCGGGAATGTTTCACGCGCCAACGGACCGATGGGGAATGGGCCCTGGTCTGGGCCAGCTTGGCCAAGGAAGCATGGGAATGACGAGTTTCGGACAGAGCCTCGGCCAGCTCGGCCAGCAGAACTCTGGGAGTTTGGGATCGAGTCTCGGCCTCGGGAATTCGGGTTTGCCGATCAGCAGCCCTTCGCAGACGGTCTATCAGGCGAGCTACGGCCTAAATTCTCTCGGTAAGTAAAATAACGAAATCCAAAAATGAAAAAAAAAGGAGAAATGTCTGAAATCTCGGTAAGTCAAGAGTCTTCGAACAACAAGAAAATTAACATCCCCGGGCATCAATTTTGTTATCTCGAATCGAGCCGAGATCTTAAGAAAATTCGTCGGGGCCGACAGAGAAAATATTTAAAGACCGAATTTCGAACGAAAAATCGGACAACTACGATTTACGTAAAAGTTACAAATAGCCAGCGCGGTGGAGAGAAGAAGAAGAAGAAGAAAAAAAAAGAAGAACGAGAAGATGGGAAAAAAGGAGTTGACTCCGCGAGAGCCAGCGAGTTAAGAATTTGAGACAGAAACGTAAAGTCCGGCGGCCTCGGGTGTTTGCACACCGAAGAACCTCCAAGGCGCTCGCACCTAGGTGCGAGATCTTTCTTGCTGCTTTTGCCCCTCTGTTTGTCAGTAACGTATATATACTCACATTTATACACGCATCTCTCCTTCACCTCCACTTTTTTTTTCTCGTCTCATTTTTTTTTTCTTCACTTTTTGACTCCGAAGCTCGCCAAAAAAAGATTGAGATTTTTTGGAAAACGACTCGTCGATCTTTCTTTTTTGAAGAAATGTTTTGTGGAAAAAGGCACACTCGTCGAAGGAGAAAAAAAAAATGAGCGAGCAAATATTTATACTGAAATTCTGAGAGCGAAATTCGAGCTGCACCGGTTTTGCGAAGCGTCGAAAGTCGATAGCCGCGATCGCCCGTATTGTGTACAGACTGTCGCGCGGATATACAAAATGAGACGTATAACCAGTTGGACAAAGTGCGAATTACCGCGCATTATCGCTCCTGTCGTACGTCCGAGCGCAGCGTTGACTCGCGCTACTTGAAAATCGTTCCCTCTTGATGCTGCTCGTACTCGTAATAATTACGGAGAGCACATTTCACAGCGAGAGCGAGACGAGAGGGAGGTCTGCTTCGTAACAGTAAACGCGTTTTTTCCCCAGAATAAACGTTGCGCAATCGTTAAATTAAACGTTAATAATCGGTACAGGAGGATTAACGAGAAATTACAAATGATTGGAAATGAATTGTTAATTACTGACGATTATTGAATATAATTAATAACAGATTTTTAGCAATATGATTTGAATAATAGTAGCGGGGGAGGATAAAACTGGGCTTCCTTTTTCTCGTTTTTATTCACTCGTTACGTTCGATCGTTATCGCTCGTCGGAAGCGTTAATGCGGAATATCGCGGTGTATTCCGAGCGAGGCGCGAAGCGTTCCTTTCATCCTTCGTAAACACCGACTTCTCTCGATTACTATCCCTCGTAAATAGCTGCAGTGTAAGAAATAATAGAAATCCTCCAGGCGAGGAGAGCTGTGTACATTCGGGATTCGGGGCCACCTAAGAAGATGGAAGGAAATTATTTTACGACGGCCGGTAGCTCAGAAAAGCCTTCACTCGCGATACCACTCTTCTATTCCCCTTTCATTTATACTACATCCATTTTATTTCACTTTTTTTTGTTCTTTTAAGAGACCAAATTTGATAGACCGTTCTTCGCGATCGTCGTGGACGCTTTTTCCCGTCGCGTGTGGTTCCGTTATGTACTTTATAAAAATAAAATATTATACAACGATATTCGGAGAAATTAAAAATTCTACTTTGCCTGGGAGGTCGATTTTTCAAGCTACTTCTGCATTTCTGCTTGGGAGGCCCCTCGAGTTAAACTTTCGTTTGTTCTAAGCCAGAAGACAAACACTGGAAATTTTCTGTTCTCTGAGGAAAAAAATTCATTGATTCAATTGCATACAGTTGTTTGAAATAGTATAATTGACTCAAACACAGACTTGACTTCATTTGCAACTGTATCACGAAAGCAGCGACATTTTTTTTGATACCATTGTGAGATTGATGAAATTGATTAACTCGATGAAGCATTTTGACCTCCGGCGTCGATACGAAGTCGCGCTTTCACACATTCAATAGTAAATCAATGAAACCATTTGAACCTTTTTGCCATTGATATGTATACGCAAATGATGGAACGATGCCGAGGCTGATAATTCTCTGACAACTAAAATCCAAAATACAGAAGACAATTCGGAATTAGTTGGATAAAATATTGGTATAATCAATCGTGCTGTAAAGCAGCAATACAACAAACGCCATCGTCATAAAAAAAATAGCACTGGTATTCCCTAATACGAAAGATAGTTGAATAATTGAATATTCAAATTTAATTTATTCAATAATGGCTTTTTTTCTCACAAGAAAGGTTACCTTACTGTACTCCCACAAACTGGGTCGAAAAATTATTTTAAAAACACATGTTTTTCAATAAAAATAAGATAAAATATTGTTATACATCCATGTTGTGTAGATTACAAGCAAAAATGTTTAAAAAATGTATCAAGTCGAATAAAATTTTTTTAACGACCAGCAAAATAATTGTTTCTTTGTTCTTAAATTTGACAAATATTCGTTTCAGGTGGAGTTCACGTGACGGCGTCGCGCGGTTCTCCGCCGGGTTCCTCGGGGTCCGTGGGTGGAGGAGGCGGCCAGGGGAGCGGCCTCGGGACAGGAGGCGGACTGAACTGCGGCCAGAGCTCGCCGGTCGCGGCGACCGGAAGCGCCGGCGGTACTTCCGGCGTTTCGTGCGTCGCCGACGGGAACGGTACCGAGACTTCTGACTGGAGAGGCGTTCACAGTATCGCCGCGCTGAGACGTCGAGCCTCCGACGCTTCGCAGCAGTACAGTCCGCAGCCGCCACCTCCGCCAGGACCACCTCAGTATGCTCACGATCTCGAATACAGTTCCGTATATTGAAAGTTAAACGGAGATAAACATTCGGTCGAAGCCTCGAGACACTTCGAGCAAAGAGAAGAAAAAAAATACGAACGAAATCCCTCGATTCTCTCTCTTCGCGAGAAACTTTCGCAGAGGATCAAGAACGTGCGAACGACAGAATTTTGAGGAAAAAAAAAATAGGTATGATTCAAATCGTGGAATTATTCTTTTCTGAAAAAAATATAGAGAGATGAAGAATTTTGAAGAGAGGGAGAGAGAAGTGCAGAGGGATAAATGAGACATCGAAAAAATTGTGGTATCGCTGAGTACTTGACGAGGATTACGAAGAAGTTTCTCGCATGTTGAGAGATTCTCCGATGAGTATTGGTCGACGGTCGATTTCAATTGAATGTCGATGAATATTCGAAGCGGCCCTTCCGTTCGTTCCTTTTTCCAGCTGCGAGGAAATTTCGAGCGGCTGAAAAATGCGGAAGAACTTCAGGAAGCGAGAGAGAAAAAACGTAACAAGTATACGATCACAAATTATCATCCTATAGTGCAGACTCTTATTACGTGCTACATTGTAAATAAAAAAAAAGTGAAAGCGAACGAACGCGTCGCATTTTTCTTGATAGAACGTTAAAAAATCGTTTAATTAATCGACATAAACATCCGTGGGACGAAGATCGCCGTGTGAGAAATCGAGTTGATCGCGCTTCGTAACTACCTTGCAGCTGATCGTTGTTTTTATATTTATTATTCTCTGAGTTTCGATTTTTATTTTCTTTTTGTTGATTTTGTAAGCGAGGCTGAGTCGAATTCGATCGCTCGAGGACGGAAATTCGCCTTTGCGAGAGATCTTTTCATCAGGGATTGTCAAATTTCCGATCATCCTCGGACTGATGAATACCACTTATTGTTATAGCAACGGCACTCACGCGCATTAAAAGTCCACGAATAAACTAAAATAGTTTGAGAAAAGAATTCGTTCGGTTGTTGTAACTTATTTGCGGATAACATGAGTTTTGTAAATAAAACGTATACGTCCTAGCGATAAACGTAATAACGAATAAAAGTGAATAAATATATATATAAATACAAATACCGATGATTAAGATATATATCGAAGGTGAAAGAGAAAGAAAAAGAGAGAGAGAGAGAGTTAGGGAAAAAATTGCGCGCTCGAGGCGCATTTTTAAGACTTGGAGTAAAATGGAGCGAGGAAGAAATACGCAAAGTATACTTGGACATTGTGATATTAAATGGGTACGACGCTGTTCTTTTTGCCCGTTCGACGTCTCCTGTTAACGATATTGCAGAATAAGTGTGCGTATGTGCTCGAGACGCGTTTTAGATGCGATAAAATTTACAAGGAAAAAAAAACAAACACGCTCCGTTTCGGCGTTGTCTTTCCGCGACGCTCAATCGCATTTTTTTCGTTCCGTAGAATGGAAATGTGAAGAGATAATCGTCGCGACCTTGCACAGTCGATTTTTCTTCGGTAAGAGCATTCCTGAACATTCAACACGAGGAAAAATTCATCCGACATCGAGAAGGAAAACAAATCGAGGCAACGTTTGAGCGGACGAGAAGCTCGCGTGCAAAAATTACTGCGCGCGTACCAGCATCGTAATATATTCTAGTTACGAATTTACCCCAGTAGTATGTGAACGTAAGAAACGAGAGCGAGAGAGACAAAAGTAATATGACGGAAGATTAAATAACGAAAGAGAGTCTAAAAAGCAGATCACTGAAAACACGAGTCTTAAATTTTGGGCAATTTTTTGGTCGGTGTAACAATTACGAACGTATACGATTTTTAATGTACAAAATGAAAAATGGACGTTTGAGTATTTATAAAAAAAAAAAGAGGGGACGTGAGGGACAGATCAGGGGGTGGAGTGCGGCTGAAACTTTATGTCGATTGTACAACTTTTATCAATCATAAAGCTTTTGACACAAAGGTACACTTGGATTCATCCCACTCCTGCAATTAATGTACTTGATTGATTATTGATATTATTATTATTATTAAAACTATTATTATTAAAAATAATGTATAGTTCCATGCAAAGAATTCTGTTCGATTTTTAATATAACTTCCTCGAGTACATCGACGTGAATGGATGAAAGAATTTTTATTTACAGCTGTCCCATTATTGTTATTGATCATTATTTTTTCCTTCAATCTTTTATTGTTCCACGAAGGAAGCGCTCGTCCTGATTTTATTTCGCGCTTCCTCGAGGTCGAAATAAGCAATCTTAGAAGCGATGAGAGAGCGAAACTTTTCTACGAGACGTCAAGGATGACGGAGTACCGAGATGTCCCCAGTAATCTCAAAATGCAAGACGCTGTAAAGAGATATCTCTCCGCAGCTCGCAAGATTCGAAACAAAAAGAAAAAAGAAAAGAGAGAAAAAATTATTTCCCCGTTAATTTTTCTCCGTTCGGTACTCTCGTTTCTTTCCTTTTTTCATCGTTGTATAGTTGTGTATAGAAGTCAGCTAAGTGTGTAAAATAAATCATTATCAAAAGAATCGAACCTGAAAGAGATTATTATAATGTTCCAATCCATTTAAGAGAATTTTTCGGTGGAAAACAAGTTATCTTCGCGTGATTCGAGAGTACGGCGGCAAGCCACGACAAAGGAGCATTTTTTTAAAAATAGGATTGCTTGAGGTAAACAAAGTTGTAATTAACCATTTATAACGTTTGACACGAAAGCTCTAAATGCTCGTATCTCCTCCCGGGTGTAATCGTAGCTCAACTCGACTGTAAACTTTTCGCGTTATCCACAAGTTTGTAAGCGCGTAATGAGATAATAATCGAATCACTTAACGCCATTTTGCGTTAGTTAACTCGACGACGAACTATTCATAAGCGAGAAAAATGATTGGGCACGAGAAATCCGATTTTGTCCAAAAATTGTTGCGATGACGGTAAGAAATCGATAAATGTTTACAATGGTACAAATAGTCATTTTTTTATTGTAAACTATAGAGAATACGCGATATATACAATTTTCATTTTTGCATAATCACAACAGCTGAGAGATATATTTTCAAATAAAAAAAATTCACACACGCACGCACATTGGAATGAACACGAGAAAAATTGATAACGGGTCATCGCTGGTAAGTCTTATTAGATTGTAAAATTTTAATTTCTAAAATAATCACTTTTATGCGATTAACGCTTGACTAGAAAATGAAATCACTATGTTTTTTACAATAAAAAATTTAATTTTTTCAAATAGTAAAGTTGAGATATCGATTCTGTAGAAATGTAAGATTCGATTCTGTTCTGATTAAATATCCACAAAATACCGATTATTCGAATCCAGATAATAAATGCTGATATGTAATCGCACAAAAATTAATGCTTGATTTGTAGTACGACAGAGACTCGAGTGTTAAAGGAAAAAATTGACCGAGTCGATTGTTTCTTTCCAATAAATTTTGACGTTTAAAAATTCGAAGAATTTGACTGTGTACCATTTTAAATCGTAATCTCTTGACGCAATATTTCCTTATTTCTAAATTGCAATTCCACAAAATATTCTGCAACCAGAAAAATAGCAATTCCGTTATTTTAATTTTATCATTTTGCTGATAAAGATGGTCCAGCAATTCGGGATAATTTTATCGCGAGATATGAGCTATTGGAGTTTATTTTTTTGGGAAAGAAATTGTCGAGATCAGATCACGAGGCTATCCTCGACACGCTCGTCCTCCGAGGTCTCCGGTTCTGTGTTCAATTTACTGAAGTCTCGCGTGTTTGGCCTCTTCTCAAGGCTCTTGAAGCTCTTGCCCTGTCTCGTCTCGAGCAAGCTCGAGAGTTTGAAATTTTCTCTCCTCTCGGCGTCCCAGTAAGCTCGTTTTCGTACCGACAACAAGCAGCCTGTTGGGGGAGAAAATAAGTCAAGACCTTTCGATGCTAAGAAACATTTTTTAAGAACGAGACCCAGTAAAAAAGCGAGCGAGAATAGAAAATAAAAAATCGATCGATGATAATGTAAAAAAGGACAGCTAGGGAGATGGAGTGAGTAAAAATAAAAACCAAACATTCAAGTAAAGATTCTATCTTCTATGAAATAATAATTACTTGAAACAAAAATATCAGATCCCCGATAGTATCACAAATTCAGACAGGACACACTGGATATATTATTGTTAAAAATAAGTGCGGTACAACGCGGCAATTAAAAAGTGAAAATGTTTGAGCTTCTCTCGACATTCACCAAAATTGAACACGTCTAATGTTTTGTCCATCGAGCATTGTGACGTTTCGTTCATTAAGATCCAAAATAACGTCGAGTCAATACGACCACAAATAAAGTATAATTTTCGTCAAATAATGTCAAATCGTAAGTACAGTTGCAAAAAATTGAAAACACGGCGAAGAATAATCTTGGTAGAAAATAATAATACTTGTATAAAATATTAAGGAACGTAAACAAATTAATCTTAATAATACAAACAATGATTATTTTTAAAAGTGAGATTGAAGGGTCACTCGATCAGATTTTCCCATTCAATGTCGTTCCTACGCCTGTTACCTCTTTTTTGACATCTCGCAACAACCGCCGCGATCGCGAGACAAAGACCGATGAAAATCATCGCGCTGATAATTATCGAAAACACCAGCTGTCCAGTTCCACCTTGTCCCGCAGACGATTCAACGAAGGTGTCGTCGGTCAGAGGCGAAAGTTCGTGAAAAGGCCGTGAAACTAAAGTCACATTTGCCGTTTTATTTGTCTTTGATGTTATTTTAGTTACATCTGCAAAAGATAAGCATCGAATAATAAATACACTTTGTTTGTTTGTAATCGCAATTCGCTTCAGTTCTTCGTTTATAGAAATTTTCCAGAATCAGGATTGTTTTATGAACCTTGCAAAAATCTGTGAACTTTGTGACCGTCGAGTTCAATAGCGTAAATTTCCGATCCGTCGTTGGAAACGGTAATATCGTGCGGCGCTCGCATGTCCTGATTACCCGGAGCGAATTGCGAGACGAGCTTTCCGGTGTTCGTGTCAATGACAAAGCCCCACACGTGGATAGAGCGCGAAGTAAAACGATCCGGTCCGTTAACGAGATATATTCTCTCACGCGCATAGGCGACCGCGTAAATCTTCGAGCCTATCGCCGGGTGTTTGTATTCACGAAGAAAAGTTCCGTTTTGAGCGTTGTATGCCATCACGCGGCCGTTCTCGCGATCAGCGACGTAAATTACGTTTTGGTCTTCCGCGAGGGCCAAAGAATGAGGAACGAAAAACGCGTAGGGAGAAAGAGGTTTACTCGGAGAATCTGAAAGTAGAAAAGTTGTTGAAGAAAAAATCATAAATTCGTATTTCGCTTGGCAAATTAATTACCCGTTGGCAACGAAGCTTTTCCCCACTGCAATATCCTGTCTCCATGCTTATTGAATTTAATAATCCTTGAATTGCAGTAACCATCTGCTACGTAAAAATCTCCATTACGGGCGACGGCGACGCTCGTGGGCTTGCAGAATCTCGCGCTGTCGTCGCCTGGTTGAAAAGCCTCGCCCAGAATCAGAGAAGGTTTGAGAACGTTCTTATCGAAACGATTTTGATACTCGTTGACGTTAAAGTCGCTCGTTGCGCTTTCTGCCCTCTTTATCAAGTCCCAATTTTTCTTTATATCCTCGGCATTGAATTTGAAGACCTGATGGAGAGCAACATCCGTCAACCAGTAATTTCCTTCGTGGTCTATTGTCAATCCGTGGGGCAAGTAAAACATATTTTTTCCCCATCTCAACATTTTTTTGCCACTCTTGTCAAACAGCGTTACAGTGTTATATTTAATTGGGCCGTTTCTGTAGTCAAATCTATTGAGAGGATCGAAAGTACGCAGACCCCAAATTCTATTGCATCTGCTAAATATTGCAATTCTTCCATCAGGATCAAAATCAATTGCTGAGAGTTGTCCCAAATCGTCTATATTCTCAGCCCAGTGTGGATCCCAAACTATATCTGATAAATTAAGTACAGTAAAATAATGAAATAAAACACGAAATACGAAACAACATTATTATGAAAATTTTTAATATTTCACCAACTTGAATCTAAAATTGCTGAAATTGGAGGACCTTCGGTCACTGTCTGACGAACTATGGACACATCTCTTTGAGGTGCGTTATCCCATGCTGTTCCAGAGCTTAGTTCTGTATCTTCAATCTCTTGATAATCAGCATTTTCTTCAGAATTAAATTTTTTGTGCAGATGCAATCTTGGATTCTAAAAACAATAATTCAAAAGTTATCCGTCCAATCAGTACTGTAAAAAAGACAAAAAAAATGTGTAAATTCTCACCTGCAGTTTTATATAATCATGATAAGCAGCACCGATAGTATTCACAATTATTAATAAAAAAACAATGGAAAAGACAGTCTTGAAACGAACAGACGTCATTGTAATTTCGTGCTCTCATCAGAACTACGGAATAATCGTCAGCGCGTTCGTCTTGTGCTCATTTATTAAACTTATTTATTAATCGTCAATGCATTAAAATATTTCGACACTTGAAAGCAAAGTCCAATTGTTTTGCGACTGTCCAACATAGGCGCATTTTCTTGATAATATTATTTGAAAAGTTTGTTGATTTCGATGGTTATCGTAGAAAGCATATGTGCGATATCAGCGAGACTTTCAAGCAGTGACAGCTGGAGCAACGAAATCACACGAGTCAATCGTAACGTGTGCCTCCACCAGCTAGAGGCGTTAGCGTCGCCAGCTCATGATTTTACGCTCAATACTTTTCCACTCTAGTATGCGAAGTATACTTATATTTCAGTGTATGCACTATATATCTCTTCAAATAAAATTTTTCAACAATCGGTAAGTAAAAAATCTCTAATAATCAACAATTGACTGTAAATATGCAACTATCGATATGTTAGAAAATTTGTTTATTTGACATTGGTAATATAGCTCACGATATTTTTCTCCTCATTTTTCCATCTATTTCAGTTGATTTATCACCTGCACACATTTCGAAGGACAGAAAACAACATGACGTTTGTTTTGCGTCCTTTTGCTCTGCGGTGTGTTCAGTACCAAAAATATCAGTCTACGAGAAACGTCATAAAATGTGTAAATCGTCAAGTACATTCGACTCAAAGTAAGTTGTCAAGTGTCTAAAGTTTTTGATAATAGGCAATTATTTTTCACAAAAGCGAGGTTAAAAGGGTCGGTACTTTCACCGGGACACCCTTTCAAGCGGTGAATTCGAACACTCGTTCATGAGAAAAAATTTTTTTGTTTATTTTCAAAGGTCTTCTGCATGGAGAGTACGAATTTCAGGATCCAAAATCGCCGGACGAGGTGTGAGTATTGTTAAATCACTGGCTACTTTTTTAAATTACACACTTTAGGAGGAAATATTGCAATCGTTTTCATTTACAGAGTCAATGTGATGTTTGTTGACAAGTCAGGAAATAGAATTCCAGTGAGAGGCAAGGTTGGTGACAACGTTCTTTATCTGGCTCACAGATACGGTGTAGAAATGGAAGGAGCTTGCGAAGCGTCTTTGGCCTGTACAACTTGTCACGTTTATGTACATAATAATTACACTGAAAAACTTCCAGTGGCTACAGAACAGGAAGAAGATCTGCTGGACCTTGCTCCATTTTTAAAAGAAAATTCTAGACTAGGTAATTGTAAGAATATTTAAAAATTCACATCCCAGCTATCTTTTACTTTATAGAATATTTCTCTTTTACAGGTTGTCAAATTATTCTGACAAAAGAACTGGAAGGTATTGAATTAGAACTGCCCAAGGCTACTAGGAATTTTTATGTCGATGGTCACACCCCCACAGCGCACTGAGAATCACGAAGAATCTGCAAGGAATCCTGAACAAATTGCCTATGCTTCTACCTAAACTTAGGAATCCATTGTAAATAGTCTATAAATTAATATTAAAAAATTAAGTAATCAATTTTAAAAGGCTACAAATAAATTTTTCATGTTGAAACTTTGAATGAATGAAGTCTAAACGATTCCAAGAAAATTTAATTTAGGGTGGAACAAGTAGAAAACCTTTTTGTGATCCATCATGATATAATATATTTATTCTTTGTACATTTGGATTATGGTACATATCGTTTTTTCTCTTTTTCTTTTTAATTACAATGATACAAGATTTTAAACATTTATGATATCATGAATTTGTGGATTAAAATCCTATTCGAACGGTCTTCAGCATCAACATTACAGATAACCCGGGAAGCTTGGGTCCACCGAGAGACGTCGCGACACGCTGCCCACGTGAACATCAATTTTTTTTCATTTTCTTGCTTTATTCCGTCACAGGCAACGCGAATATCCCATGAATTTTCTCCAAACAGAAAATCTCACAAGATTTCTTTACTATTATGTATCGTACGTATACATATGTATATACATACATACACAGGTGTACATATATATTCATATACGTATCATTGGGTCTTTCTTTTATTTTATTTTATACATTTACACCTATGTGTCTGTGTCAATAATTATCATCAATGGCTCACTCCTCTCACTTCTCTATCTCCCTTCTTCCCTTCCGTCTTGCCTAAGGTGTATTATCAACGGCATGATAAATTCATTCATCTCATTATCCTCATTCTCTCATTATTCGCGTCAAACAATAATAACTGTACGACTTTAATTATAATGTTCGGTTTACAATCACCGAATCGATATAATTACAGACACGTGGTTTATTTCTTCATTATTTTTTTTTCCGTTCTTCTCTTCAGGATTTCTTTTTTCTCTTTTCAGTAGTTATTCAGCCGCACTTGGACACTCATACCCAACAGTGAAAGCAATTTGAACAGAAACATTACGGCAGGCTCTCCCGGATAACAATATCAGACGCTCCTTAGATTCATACTCCATACGCAGTCGACGAAAATTCACGCAAAATCGGCACTCTCTCACATATTTTCATTTGGTAATTAGTCATCACAACGACTTATGACTTATTGGGAAAATAGCTTTTGTACTTATTCATAACTAAAGACGAACGTGTACGTGTTTTCTCGCTTCCTCTTTTCAACCATTTTGTCTTCTCTTTTTATTCGATCGTCGTGTGTTCACATGTGATACTAAATTTTATCATACCAAGTTATGTATATTACATTTAACAAGGCAAATACTTGAAATTAATAGACACACGGCGATGAGGGATTTTGGGAGAAAGAGGACGATAAAGAATAAGAGAGGGACACACGAGGAAGAAAAGGAAGTGGAGAATAATTACTCTGGACGATTTAAAAAATCGTTAATTATGGCAGTAAACAATATATCGTATATACATGATTTGAGATACAATTTCGACTCTCGCCTTCCTGTCGGAGCTGACAGAGTCTCGAGTTTTTCACTCGCAATAATAATTTTACACCCTCGAGAAATCGGAGGCGCAGAAAAAATTTACGGAGCTACATATATTCGCTCTTCTTTCTTTCCTCGAATATTGTAGACCCAAAATTGAATACTCCTTCGTGAGGACGAAAAACAAAGATTGCTAACGATCAACAATTATTATTTTCATTTTTTTTCTCAATCAACGCGCAATATCAACATTCGAACGATAAAAATTTTTTGTCATCAATCATTCAGCTAAAATTTGAGAATCTAAAATAATCATGCCGGCACTTTGAAACAATTGACAGAAAAAACAAAAATCAAACGATGAGCGAAGACACGGGATAAAAAGAAATATATCACTGGATTTTCTCCTTGCTCGCATTTTTTTTCCATTGCTCGATTTAAAAAACGAAATCGGTGTGCGTGAGTATAAAAAAAATGGTAATAATAACTTTACGTGTACAAGGTGCTATTCCTAAGTCAAAAAGTTACGAGGAATTTCTCCCAAGCTTCGGAAATCCCCCGTTACCTTTTGCATGTAAAAAACTGTAAAAAGTCAATACAAAATCGAACACACCTATTATTTTTTGTTTCGTTTATCTTTTCTAGAAAAAAGCCCCTCGATTTTTCTCACATGTCCGCCATTTCCCATCACATTTTTCTCTCTGCTGTTTTTTCTTTTGTTTTTTTTTTTCATTTAAAAAAAATGCTCAGGGAAAATAAATGTAAGTATATCACGCCTCGCGACATTGAATCAATGAAAGATGCAAGCCTGAAAAGTGCATAAAAATCTGATTTTTCTTCTCAATGGTCTTTTACACTTTCATTGGATGCAAAATTCGCGTACATGAGTTGTGCAATTGAAAAACGACAATTATGAGGAAAAAATGTACGAAATGCTCGGCACGTAACGAAAATGAACGTAATAATGATAAAATTGATAAATACGCATGTATTCTGGTGATATAAACATCCATATTATAATCGCGACATTACAAAGATGCGTAAAATGAATAAAATTAAATGTTTTTTTTTATTCGTCGATAAAAAGGTACGCTCTCCTTCATTCTTTCGAACTCGGTTTTCTTTTGCTTGCACGATCCCTACAAAACTCATCGCGTAACAGAAAAAAAAAGACGTCGACTAATTTCGATTTACGTAAAAGTCGCGATTTACGTAGGGAGGAACGGGCGATTGGCAATTATGAGACATAGAAAGCTTGAAAACACACAGCAGGGGGCGAATACAGAATTCTCAACTGCGAATTTGCTTATCTTATTTCACCTCTATGGTTCAAGATGAAGGGCAATGTAGGAAAGGCTCTGGGGAAAGTGGAAAAATCGTCTCGCTCGTCGCGTGAAAAAACTTTTCACCGACCGTGAGACCTTCGCGTGATTTTTTTAAGCCTCGACAATCGAGGCTCGCGCTCTAAATTTTTTTTTTTAATTTCTCTGCTGACCCCGACTTGTCTTTTCGAGATTCTGCGATATCGACGATTGTATTAGAGAGAAAAATTTAAAAATAATAAATAAATAATTGTACGGTGGAAGAACTATACAAAAAAAATATTCATAAATAAAAATCCGAGAATCGAAGTAATCTCAGCGTGGAATCTCGTTTAGAGAATTCACGAGATGAGAGAAGCTATCCGCGAGATTGTCTATTAATTTGTGATAAAACCGATAATTAAAAATTGGCATGACTTATTGTAAAATTGTACGTTAGACAGTTTGAGAATTCAGAGAACTCAGAGGAATGCAAAATGCCTGTGAATGCGATAAGGTCTCCGAGATCGTCTCGTACTTCGGAGGATGTCGAAGACCACGCGCGTCATGTTTCACCGCTCGATTTCGTGATACACTAAAGATTGTCTCCTCGAATACCATTTTGTTTTAAGAAATGAAAATAAAAAAATATTTATACTTCTGTAGGTGGGTGGATTTTCGTTAATTGTACGTTAGAGCAGGAGACAGAAGAGTGAGAAAGAGTAAGAATAAGAAACGGCAAAATATACAAACTGTACAATGCGTGAATCGCGTTCAAATCGTTCTTCCTTTTTTTCATCTCGTTTTTGTTTCCAAGCAGGGTTCCGGCAGGGTTGAAAAACGTCGACTCACCGATTTCAAAGATGACGCTGGTGAATTAGCGCGTGCACTGGAAATTGTCTGCCCCTTTGATATCTCTGGCAACGTCCCGTGCTCAAATCGTGACACTCGTAAACGTTCGGCACAGCTCCGCGTGTGCCACCCGACGAGTTCCCCGACTCGAGTAAGAACGGTGCAGAGATACAAAAGGGCTTCTCCAGTTATTCCATTGGATGATGCCGACCCCCGCACATTCCGCAGGACATGCCGCACCAGTGGATCGCCCGGAGCGGAGGATAAATCCATAAACACGGTGCGAACAGTGAGACGAGTGCCAAACCGAACCATCTTCTCACGCAGCCTTCTTCAGATCTACAACTTTATGTGGAAAAAACCAATCGACTCATTTTTCTCTGGGATTAAGTATTCGGTAATTATTGCGAAATAGGGCTCCAGAGCAAAAATGGTTAATACATTTTTTTATGACTTCTACATGATAAGAGACGGTTAAATAAATAATATTAAAATGAGGGAAGCTCAGTATATGCATTGATTAAATTTTATCGTGCAATTGATCAATTTTTTTCGTAAATTTGGAGAATAATAGGTGGGTCAAGATTTTCGAAGATGCATGTTGAGCATTTTTGTGATACTAAAATTTCAATTTAAAAAATTGAATTGGTTACAAGTGTCCGACAACTAGATCACATATGTCTCAACGTTGGGGTGTGCCCTATGATTAATGTTATAACCCTCTTGCCCGGAAATTACGCAGTACTGAACGCCGTCTTCAAATAAGTCGTTTTTCGAAATATTTTCTACAATTAAAAATGAAGATTATACGTTGTGAGGGGTAATATTGTTAGTCATTGCGAGCTCGACAGTTTATAAAAAAAGAACATTCTATAATAAAAATGTTCGCAGTTATTTCGAAAAATGACTTTTTCGCAGAGGGCGTTCAGTAAACTCCTTCTTATTAAACTCTGAAACTCTACAAGAAAAACTATAGAAATAATCGAAAATCAAAAATTCTTTAAATTGGTATCAAACCATTTTTATTTCTTCAAACTGGCTTCCCCCCAGCTAAAATAATTAATTATACTTATCTTTAACTAAATCACTCTTAAAAAAATTTTTAATTCATTTTTGCTTTGGAGCCTCACTTCGCAATAATTACCAAGTATTCTAACATTAAGAATTATTAAGAGTATTTTACCTGCAAGGATTTTGGGCGAAATCTCCCTCAGAATCGCTCATACAGTGATAAAGCATACACTGAGCGCACGGCAAACACGACACCTTGTCGATGCCGCGTTTAATAGGGTCCGGCGAATACTTGCACGAGCCTTTCGAGTTGTGCTCCTCGGCGTAAAGCTCTTGACAGTATTTACACCGTAATCTGACGTTTGTTCGCTTCGTCGTAATTTTAGTTGGCTGCGTTACGATGATATCCGGCTTTTTGAGCGAGCTCGCAGAACTTCGTCGGTCGGTGACACGATCGCTCTTGTGATCGTCGATTACAGGATACATGTAATCATGGCTCAATGCTGTGAGCTGCACGTATGGATAATTATCCGTACCGGGTTCGTAGTGATTCGAATGACGTGTAAATGGCGTGTCGTAATTCGTGGTCTGGACGAGACCGCGATACCGTGACTCCGCTGGTTGTCGTCCATCCGCATTATCTACTGGTAAATTAACCGTCTGCAAGTACGACAAAATTTAATATCAAAGTCTATCTGCTCCATTCTCTATTTTACTTCAATTTACGTACTATAAAAACGTCGTCTTCGTCACCGTCTGCGTGTCCACCACGTAACGAGTTGTCCGCCCAGCCTAGAAATTTAATAAAAATGTTTATTATGCCATCTTAACTAAATCGTTCTCGAGTTTGTAAACTCGAAGCAAAACTTACCGAGAAATAAATCCGAAAAAAATGTAAAATGCAGCAATTGTATAGCATAATTTAATTAGAAATCGAAAAATCTGATTTCTCGATATTGTATTACTATTGAATGAATAGAAATTACCTTCCAGTAGTTCCTCTAGAGCAGTTTTCACACCCTTGTCAAAGGCTCTCGCATCTGCAGCTGTCGTGAAAGTCAGTCCAAATCTTTTCTCTCCTGTACGCCAGTGATGAAAAGTTGGCATGACTTTGTTATATTGAAAATCCTTTTTAATTGTACAACTAAGAACAACCTGAAACATTTTTATTCGATTATTAAAAAAAAAAGAAGGGAAACATACTGAAAAGCGTTGATAGTCTTTTTGCGACGAGTATTTTCAATTTTAACGAATTTTTACCGATTGATCAGTTATTCGCTTTCCATATATCAAATATTCGTGTTTTCTTTTAGTCGTGGTAGGAGGTGAACTTGTCGATGATGCATGTCCAGTTTGGCTATTGGTGGCGGCACTAGTTGCTGAATGGGTCGATGTCGTCGACGTCAAGGTAGCAATGGAGGGTGCCCTTGCACCGTTTGTACAGCCAGGTGGATGTCCACCGACGGAGATGACTCGCCGTCTGACAGAGACATTGGCAAGGCCACCGCCGCTCAAGGTAACCCATCCTCCGGTGCTGTCGTCCCTTGTCATTACTTGGGCTTGTACCCTCACCAAGTACGTGCCACTGAAAAATTTTTTTAAAAATTCTCTCATCTTTTCGTTTTATGCAAAATAAACGAAATGAAATATTGCATCATTCTTTATAATTTTTTTTCTTTTGGAAAAAAGAAAGAATGGTGCATGAGGAATAAAAAGTACTCTCGAGGATCAGCGTCGATAAAAAAAAATCGTAAGATTCCAAGTTTTGGGCGAGAGGCATCGATAAATTTTTGGAATGGTCCAATAAACAATATAAAAAAATAGGAACGATCTGGCGAGGGCGGGAAAGCCGTCCATTTCTTTGGCGATCATTGGAAGTTCGAGATTAAAACTGTCAGAAATGATTGGGTGGCGGTAAAGAGATAAAGGAGAGAAAAAAGGAAATATAGTCACATGTATATTGACATCGATTCGATGAATGAAGGTAACGTGCACACGCACGCACATACTTCGTTGAATAAGTGGGGAAGGGGTGGAAACGGGGCGCGAGGGTGAAAGGGGAGCTCGAGGAGGGGCATCTCTCGAGGCGCGAGCACTTCATGAATGCCCCGAAGAGAATGTGTGCGGTCACGATCTAATGGAACCTGCCGGAGTATTGGTGGACAAACTGACACACGGATGCGAAAGGACAGAAACGAGAGATGGAAATACGACAAAAATTGCAACTTTTGAGCACTCTTTCGAGTGTTTCATTGAAAAAAAGAAAAAAAAAAATAAGAAAAATATAAGTCGCTGATAACATTTTCAGGGGATTCGAACACAATGCATTTGGATGACAGGGAACATCTCGGTAAACGTAGAAAAATGCCTCTTCAAACATTTCAACGAATCTCAGAATAAATATTCATCGTTGAGACAAAAAACTTCCGCGCGCACTTGGGCATCGAGAATATGTTTTTTTTTTTAATATCTCCGCAGGACCGTGGTGGTGGGACTGTGGCAGGTTACATTGTTAATATGTCCGGGAGGAAAGAGTGCGATGAACGTCGTCTCGTACTTACTCTTCATTTCTCTCTGTCATGATTCGATAGATCGAAACTTCTACTCAATGCCCACTTTTTCCCACACTTCACCATTTTCGTCGCATTGAAACGACATTCGGCCCCGACACACAAAACCGTTCGTTAAAACGTTTCTACGCTTCCTTGCCAGGAGAGCCGCATCGAGTCTCCGTTCCGCCGTTGAGCCTCGCGCCGTCCTATTCCGCACACACTCTGCTCTTTTCGTTGCTTTCGATCTATTTTGCTTTTTCACCTGTCGTTTTTTTTTAGGCTAACGCCAACGACGGGAAGCGCACCAGTCCCTGCTGCTCCCGCTCCCTCTCGCCTCGCACCACCCACTCGCAACGCCACTATATATCGTTAATCTCTGGCACCCTCCCCGCGCTCCGCTCCGCACGAGACTGACGATCGCTCAAAGCCTCCCTCTGCATCCCGCGCGCGCGCGCGCCATCTCACGCTCCGCTCGCGTTCACCGTCGCGGGCACGCATACGCCAGGATCTGAGCTTCGCGGGAACTGCGTTGTGCTTTTGAAAAACAATAACGCTATATCCCGAGAAAGCTGATCCCCTGCGATCTCGCTTCGCGACTTGCAACGCAATCCGATTCACTCGATTTTTTCTTTTGTTCCTGCAAAAACATTCGGACTGACAGTTCTCTCTCTTTGTCTCGTATACTATTTGCTTCGATGAACGACAAGGCTTGCGAGGCGAAAACTCATCTCGGCGAGATTCGTTATCAGCCTTTCGTTATTTTGCTCGATGACTATATAAGGTTTCACGAAAGAGGATCCGGCAAAATTAAGAGCGAACGTGCTCGTACGACAAGGCGAGCAGAATTGTGTCACTCGTTTGACCAATTAAGAGAGTCACTGCGCCGAGATAAATGTTCCCGTACCCGAGGTATAATTGAATGACAAAATTTCTGTGAAATTGTCCTGGGTATTATTTTTATTGCCCTCGCTTCATGAATTTCAGCGTACGATCAACTCGAGGGTACGAATAAAGTGATGAGAAAAACAATTGAGGAATTGCGCGATGGTTTCAGAACCTGCAGGGAAAATATTCGACATGAATTTCAGAAAATTGAAAACGCTGATACCGCTAGGCTACTGAATATTGATCCATTCATTACGGGATTCTCCGGAGTATAAAAATAACTTGTAAAAAGAAATTGTTAAAATAAAAATTTATATTTAAAAATTGTATCAACAAAAAAGAGCACGTTGTTGTCAACGTTCGATACAACTCACCGGTGGATGGTAAAGATGAAAATTACCAAAGCGTCCTCTTAAGTAAAAAATTTCAACTATATACCGTTTCGACCGTTTGAATCTCAACGGACGCTAGCCCCTTTCGCGTTTCGCGACTTGACCAGTGTGTTTTTTCACGATTTAAATGCCTCGCAAAGGCAGAGTTGCAAAGTGATTTAAAGGGAAGATTTTTCGTACGTTTAAGACAGAAATAAATATCCATCGCTTTGGTTAAAGACGTCAGAGAAGTCTCGAAATTCGTCTAATATCGGAAAGGTGTATTATTCTCGATAATTCGATCTTCAGGGCAGCAACAAAAAAACTCAGGGTTTCGAGAGTTATGTCGTTGTGAGCCACGCTCCCAAGAAGACTCTTATCTCGTCCCATAGTTGCTCGAAGTTTCAAATAAAGATTTTTCAAGCGTGGTGTAAAATTTCTACGCGATTATGTCACATCTGAGATATCAGAAAGAATTGAGCAACATAACGAGAATGGACGAGAATATCAAGGGACCGATGCCTCGATGGCAAAAGAAGTGTTTGGAAGCATCAAATTCCAGGTAAAAATTAATTAGCTTGTTCTCAGTGTGGAAAGTTTCCTAACCTCTTGTCTCACCTTCCAGCGTCAACTTGAGCTTGAACAATTCGCGCAAGGCGATGAATGCTTCCTCGGCCAACATAAGCGCTGGAAAAACTCCGACCAAGCGTGCTGATATAAAAACGAAAAAGACTCCATCAAAAGGGGCAAAAAAATCTCCAAGTGAGTAATTTATCCGATTGATATAATTTTGTTAATATTTTTATCCTTAAATTATATTTTATCTTTCATATTAGGTCGCACACAATCTACCCCAGCAAAGACTCCGAGCGGAGGCGACAGATTCATTCCTTCACGTTCTACGACAAATTTTGATCTTGGTTACTACAAGGTATTTCCTCTTACTGTGAAATCATTTGTTTTAGTTTCTATGCGCAAAATTTCATAATGTTAATTTGTTGATTCATTTAGCTCCAACAGCAGCAGTCTACAGATCAAGATCCTGAGAAAACTGACGCAAACACACCATCAAAGCGCGAAATGCAACGTTTAATCAGTGAAAATCTTCATGGAGGAGATGTGAATAACATGAGAGTACTTTCCTATCAGAATAAAGCACCAGCTCCACCCGAAGGCTATCAAAATCCTCTGAGAGTTGTTTACAGTCAGTCCAAGACGCCTGCCAGCGTGAAGGCTTCTTCCAGATACATTCCACAGGCTCCTGATCGAATTTTGGATGCTCCTGAAATAGTAGACGACTATTGTAAGCATATCGCCAAATCATGAATCATTTTAAGATGTTCATTCGAGGAAATTGATAAAATAATGTTTAAACAGATCTCAACCTCGTGGACTGGTCACAGAGTAATATTCTAGCAGTGGCTCTGAGCGCGAACGTTTATCTGTGGAATGCCGGAACGGGAACGATAGAACAACTTTTTGAGCTCGAGGGCAACGACTACGTTTGCTCCGTCTCCTGGATCCAGGAAGGACTTTACCTCGCGGTTGGAATGACCACGGGTCACACCGAGCTCTGGGATTGCAGTCAAATGAAGCGAGTTCGCGTGATGAACGGGCACACCGCGAGAATCGGCTCACTCGCCTGGAATTCTCACGTGCTCACGAGCGGTTGTCGATCCGGACAGATCGTTCATCACGACGTCAGACAACGGAATCACATCGTCTCGACCATAGACGCTCACGCCCAGGAAGTCTGCGGCCTCAAGTGGTCCCCCGATGGAAAATATCTCGCTTCTGGTGGCAACGACAACATGCTGCAAGTCTGGTCCTCGATAGCCAATCAAAACCACTCGCACAGCCAACCACTTTATTCTCTCAATCAACATCAAGCCGCGGTTAAGGCACTCGCCTGGTGTCCTTGGCAGTCGCACATTTTGGCCAGCGGAGGGGGCACGGCCGACAGAACTATAAGATTTTGGAATTGTAACACGGGTTAGTCGCATTTTCTACGAAGAATTCCACAAAAATTCCCAATTTCTTTTCTTTTTTTGATTTTAATCGTCTTTTTTTCCTTCCAGGCGCTTGCCTCAACTCCGTCGACACAAAGTCACAAGTTTGCTCGTTGCTCTGGTCGACAACGTACAAGGAGATCGTTTCCGGCCACGGATACGCTCAGAACCAATTGACAATATGGAAGTATCCAGCAATGAGCAAGGTTGCTGAGCTGACCGGACACTCGAGTCGCGTGTTGCATCTGGCGATGTCACCCGACGGCACTACAGTCCTGAGCGCCGGTGCCGACGAGACTCTCCGCTTGTGGAAATGCTTCCAGCCCGATCCGCACAAAAAGAAAGAATCCTCGGAAGTCAAAAGCGTCGCTTCCAAATTCAAGCAATCGATCCGATAATCATCCAACATTAATTAGCAAATTAATCTTTTGGAAAATAACATCGTTTTTGTATTTATTTTTATCGGTCTTCCTCGATTTTTTCAGGTCGACCATGGCAGTTTTTTTTTCTCGAGAACATTTTTTCAATTGACTCTGGACTAACTAGAATTACTCTAAATATTAAGACGCAGAACATTTAAAATATGCCTTTAAAAATAACACGAAAACAATGTAATTTCCCTCCTGTCGTGCCTTGATGTACGTTTGTATTATATTTAAAAAAAAGAAATTGAATTACTATGTCTAAGGTGTGAGGCATTCTTAACGTTTTTTTTGTAAGTGATCGCTTGATAATAAAGATTGTAATTTTTCGTAAAAACCGCTCACGCTTGGATCTCGAGTCTCCCCTCCCCAAAGTTCACCTTGGCAGTGAAAGTCGGTTCCCTCGCGTTCTACACCAGTGTGAGACGTTCCACAGGTGGGCGAGGACCCAATCGGCTTGTTATACATATCGAGTTTTCGTACTCGCTCTCAACCTCGTACAAGGAGTCATAATAAAAGCGTCTTTTTAAAAAACGCGTCAAACGCGCTGTCAAACGAGATTACATTTGACATGGACGGATCCGAGGCGAAAAATTTGTCGAAAAATGATGATCGTTGCGAAAAACAGGAGGAGGACGACGACTGGTGGGCCAGTGACAGCGGTTCCAGCACAGGATCTTATTATTCAAATAGCGACAGGTGAAAAAAATAAATGAAAAAATAAAATTTTGTTATGGAATATTATAAAAATTAAAAAAAAAAGAAATACAAATGCTTTTCAGTTCCTCGGCTGAATGGGAATCAGAGATAAGTCCGTCGGGCGAGGTATTTTACATCGAGTCTTTGCCAAAGAGTGGAGAGCCAGAAGAAAAATTTTCGCCGGACGAGTGCGAGTCGCCGGTTCCGGAATTGATCAGACGTCGAAGCACCAGGGCTGGAAAATTGATGCGACTGATAAGAAGACGAGAGAGCAAGCGTTACAGTACTCGAGGTAAGAAATCGAAAAGTGTACTGGGAGGAAAACACACCGATGGAAATCAACACAAGGAGGGAATTGGAAACAAGGAAGTTACTTTTCTCGATTGTCAGGTAGTTTACCTACTTATTTTTTAATATATTTTACGTACTTGCATTAATTTTTCGTTTACGATGAATTCTTTTTTTCTAGGCTGGAGAAATTCGAGAAGTAATACTCACGGTCGATCCGGAAAAACGTCACAAATTGGGTAGAAGAGCGACTCTGTGCGAGGCTTATCTTGGAATAACTCCCGGTGGATTTTCCGACAAGGTTCGTGTCATGGTCGCGGGATTCATACCGGATGGCGAGGCGATGAAAAATAAGAATATAAAAATCGGCGACTGGCTGAGAAGCGTAAATTCGCGCGAGGTGACGTCCCAAAATTTGGAGCACGTTCTCTCAGAAATATCAGCGGTGACAAACGTAACAGAAATATACATTTTACACATTATTCCTGTCATTATTTTATTGCTCAAAACGAATGGAATTCTAAACAGGTGAAATTGGAACTGCAGAGGGTGGCTGGAGTGGAAGTAACAGCCGAGACGTCGACACCGAATTTTCCAAAAGTAAGAGAAGCAGAATAAAAATTTCATAAAAATAAAATTAAAAAAAATGTATTTTGTCAGCAATCATCGAGAGTTCGTCAACTCGTAGACAAGGAAGGAAACAAAGCCTTTGCTGAGTCTTTGCTAGAAAAACCTGTTGGAGTAATTTATCTAAGGACGAAGGGACTCTCTGAGACTGGGCCAGAAATGCAAGGGGTCTTGTACACTTATCCACTCTCAGAGAGTAAATCAAAGAATAATCTCTTGTGCTCAGCTAGGGGAGCGTTCGTGACTCTGAACCACATGTTGCCAGAAATCACTGGATCTCAGCCATTGTGGTATTTATTGATTTATTTTATGTAATTCAATTTTTGATATACTTTACAAAATTTTTAGATGAATTTTATTTTAGCTCGACGATTATTCACGACAGTCAAAAAGTCCACATCTTGTACGTTTCACACGACGAAGAATTATTCATGATGGCATTGCCAGATTCCTGGTATCGTCTCGAGGAAACTCTAGAGCTCGTATCCGACGTTGTGCGAACGTTGGAATTTTCTTATCAAAGCCTGACGAGATGTTTCGAGAACAAAGAAAATCACTCCTCACTCGATCATTTCTTTTATCTCGTTTTCACGAGACTCTCGAAGGAGACAGAGAGCTCCGAATTGGGAAATTTTTCGAAGAATACAAGATGCGAATTCGAAACTGTGCTCCCGGCAGCGCATTTTATCAAATTACCCCGAGACGCTCAGATACAAATCGACGCTGCTCTCAGCGAGATGGAGGCCATGGATTACAGAGACTGGGTATTTTTTTGTTCATTAAAATTTTTATCATATTTCGTATGAAAAAAAAATGAACAGAACAATTATTTTTTTTATTTTTTGAAGAATGAGGACCCTATAGACTGTCAGAGATTGTACACGATCCTCGGAAGTTGTCTCTACCATAAGAGTTATTTACTGGCATCGCATCTATCACACGAGGATCTCGTCGAAATTCACTCGTTCCTGCGACAAAATAGATTGCTAAATCTCGTAGAAAATGAGGCTACAAAGTGCCTGGTCGTTTGGCGAAGAGTTTATCCCTTGTCGTGTAATCGAGGAAAGAACGAAAACTCCGAATCCTTGGAATCTCAAGATAAATGGTTTTTACTCGTCGTAGGCTTCGGTCACGAATTGTTAGCCGTTCTTCTCGAATGTGGAGGCTGCACGGCTGAGTAATTTTTTATTTTTGCTAAAATACCTGTAAAAAAATTCTATAAACAGTAATCAAACAAAAATTTTGTTCAGAACGATCGACGCCGAGGGTCCGGATATTTTTTATGTCGAGGAAGCTCAGGAGACACTCAAGCACATTCAAAAAATCGGAATCTCGACTCTAGCGAATAAATGGGTACTGGCGAACGTGAGACCGGAGACGCTCGACTTCAAGGATCGCGAGAGCGTCAAGACGTCGTCGACGATAGCAGAAAATTTTTTGGGACTCATAAAATCGACGGAAATGCAGGCATCGTCGCCAAGGGCGAGTTCTGGCACGATAGGACGAAAGAAAACGCCGGAAGTCACGTCCATCCTCAAGCGACGAAGTCCCGAGCAGAGTCCAATCATGTCAGGATCAGGTAACGAGAAAATAATTTTCATACCACGTTAAAATGACCTTTACGAAGAAGAAAAAATCTTTTCGAGCCACATTTTTTCCCCAGTTTCCGTATATTCCTTGCAAACATCGGAAGACTCCATGAGCCAGGGTACAGGCGCCGTAAGCGAAATGAGCGACGAAGCTGCTCCGATTCTGGGCAGGAGAGCGACGAGGGAACGAAACGTAGCTTCCTCGAGACATTCGGACGACAGTGATTCTGATGTCGATATGTACAGAGTACGTTTTCCCACTTTTGAAACTGAATGAAAAATATTATTATTTCTCACGAGCAATTTTTTTCCTTCTTTACAGAATGACAGTCAAATGAGTACGATGGACATTTCGGACATTCGAGAGAATCTTTTGAATCAAGCGGAGTACATAGTCCCAACGAGAATAACAATGGGTGAAAAGCCCTGTCTCCTGCATTACGTTCACCTGGACGCACACGAAGGAATTCTTCTATCTTCGAGAACGGTCGAAAATCCGACGAAGAACGATAAAATCATGGACAATTTTAATCGATGCGCTCACGCGATTCACAAATTATTGTCTAATACTCTGCGCTTTAAAAAAATAATGAACGAGGACATGGACAAGACGTGGATAAACAAGAATCTCATAGCAATTAAGGAACACGGTGTTTTGTTCGAATACGAAAACACGAGTTATTGGGTTGTCGGACGATTGTACGCCGCGCCGGAGGCCAAAGAGTTTTACGTCTGCTATGAGGATTCGGTACCTCAAAATATGGTGGAAATGGCCTTCAAGCTCAATGCTCTCTGGAACTAGTTATTTTTTAAAAATTATTATTTCGATTGGAACAATATACACTTCAGTATTTGTACAGTATACAATTCTCGATAAATATTATTTTTATATTAAAGATGTGTAGACAAATTTGAATCTGAGTATGAAAACAAAGTGTGTAACACGTCGAGAAAACAGTTTCAAGTTCGTAAAACCAAGTAGAAGGCGGATTCAACGAAGACCCGCTTCGTTTCGAATAATACATATTTTTAAAATTTTTTTTACAATATAGATTGCAATAAATGTCTTTAGTACTTCTCAATGAAATTCGACTTACGTTAATCTATGTCGTCTATATCTATTATTCTTCTCCTCTGCATTCCACTTTGGTTTGAACTTTGGGAGTCGTGCTCGCTCGATTTGTGCTCGATCGGTTGAGATTTACTATTTTCACTCGAGACAGAAGTTGAAGGCAATTTTACGACGACCGAAGCACCTGCCATTTTACTGCCATAATGTCCAGCCCAAAAGAGATTGTCACTTCCACCATGAACGAACGTAATTTCCTCCAGACCGGGTCCATAATTCGTGAATACATGGGACGTCTGTTAATGAATTTTTTAAAAAGAAAAAAAGGAATATTACCATGATATTGAAAGAGTAAGAAAATAATAATTTAATTAGAGTACATACACGATGCCACTGATCTTGTGAATTGTCCCTCATTGTTTCATCAAAATGCCACATGTCCAGAATTTGTTTGTTCTTTCCCACTAGAGTAATGGTACATTCGTAAGTCGCTGGGCAGTCCCATCTGGCGCTGTACCATTCACTGACCTGTAAAAAATTTTCATTAGCTTTCATCAAAAAATCTGTTAACTGATTGGCGAAGAATTTTTATCTCGCCTCGATCGGTGGTTGTAAGGTGTCCAAAACGGCGTTCGTCAAGCCCTCAGCAGCTAATTTTATAGTTTGCATTTTCGTGCAGACATGATAGGAAGTTACAAAACAAAATTGTTTTCCTTCGAAAACTGGCTCATTGACAGGTAAGGCTGGAACTCCCAGTGGAGGATTTTCCACACACCAGTGATCACCACCCTGGCTTACAATTTTCCAGTGGCGACCAACTCCCTTCTCTCCAGAGTGATTCTTTATTAGGTTTCGCTCAAATGGTTTTTTTTTGCAGATTGCATAGAATACATGCCAGGATACATTCTTGATTGATTTGAGAGATTGACCCATCACCATCTCGGCTTTCTTACGCCAAACGTAATCGTCCATCAAAATTTTCCAACGCTTGCAGACAAGTTGACAGCTTAGTAACGACTTGTGGTCTACATAGCAGAGAATTTGTGTTATCAGCTCTTCCGGTAAATACATGTCACCCAAAATCAAACCATTGTCTCCATCCTCTTCGTACTTGACATGCGGTTCCACTGACTTTTCTAAACCTTGACCCATGGTTCTGTAAATTTACAAATAATTTTACAGTTTTCGAAAAAAAAGAAAATTAAATATTAAGTCATCAAGACTCAGCTTGAAATTCACGAAAATATTTTAGAAAATGCAAAAAATGAAACTCAATAAAAATTAAACATTAGTATTAAAAAAAGTAAAAAAAATACACACAACTTTATGTAGAACTTGTTAATATATATTTAAATAATATTGTCGTCGATTGACAATCTTAAAACTCATAAAAATTCGAGTTATTAAACGCTGACAAAACGGTGACGTTTACTACTTGTTTACAATAATAAAAGAACAGACTAACCTAAAACTTTACCGGAATAAATACGTCGATAAAAACCAATATTCGATAAGTGACTTGGAACACTTAAATTCTTCAGCTGCTTGAAAATTATTTGATTATTGTAATTATCACTTGAATCAAAGATAATTAAAGTAAAAAAATTGAAATCTGAATAAAAATGAAGGTGAAAAAGAATCTGCGTAACTTACGTTGACATTTCCGGGTTAGCAGCTTCGCGAACTGAAAAACTCTTTATAATCAAATTAAATATTGTTCTCTATTGAATGGTGAAACGAACACGTCCTTGTATAAATACTTGATCAAATAAACTGGACACACCGCGATGAGTCACACGTGTGTATAATATACGTTGTTGTTACGTATGATTCCATAATCGCAAAAATTCCCCACTCCTGCCCTCATACTCGCCAATGACGTTTGACGCGTTTGGCTATTCATCAATTTTTATCGAAAAAATTAATGGCTCGATTCACAGCGCATAGAACACGTTTTATTTTCATTTATTTTTCAAGGTAAACGAATAAATAATTCTATCTCGTAAAAGCAACAATCTTCTGAATTACGAAACCCATCGCATTTTCATCCGAGTAAAAATCAAATATTCAACGTTTATCCTAATCATGTTTATGTAGAATGATTTCTTGGTTGCTGAAAATAAACATGATAAATATTTTATAACCCAGCGTATATTTCCTTTAACTCGAGGTTGTTACAAGAGTACAGTTTGTCATTGAAAAATGTGAATGATTGAATTTTCGCGAACTTAAAGGAAGAACGTGCGGGGCTTTCGTACGCTGAATAATGGCATACGGTTGCGATGTTGGATGCGCTTCGGCAACGGGAATCGGATCTTCGAGTCGTGGAATTGTTTGACCTGCGGCCTTCGGCAATTAGCAGCTTTCACGACTTCCACTTTGATTATCTGAATGGAATGAGCGCGAGCGCGGTGACGCGCTCCCATGTCCCTGTAACACTGAGTTACAGCTCCGCTGACGGAGAGGTCACGGTACTCTCTGTACATGTTGTGAGTTCCCGATCTAGAGTCGTATCTCAGCCAGATACCAAAGTTCTTGATCTTGGTGGGTGTCTTCTCAGTGATCTGGAAAAGAGCATTTCAACAACAAATGTCGTTTTAAATATCGAGAATAGCTTTTCAAAGATTTTAAGAATAAGGAATTTACTAAGAAACAATAAAATTACTAAAAAAATTACCTGTTTGAGAGAAACAATTTCACCAGTGGTCTTCTTGAACTTCCTCAGTTGTCTCAAGAAATACCAGAAACGAGATTTCGCTACAATGGCGTCAGGAGCAAATATCCTCATTTTGTAGAGAGGAGTGTTGTGCTCCTTCTCGGTGGGGAGCTTGCGCCCGATCACCTCGTATTCCTTCAACTGTGAATTGCAAGAAAATACAAAAATGAATAATCGTTTCAACTATTTCGACATTGATTGCTATAATTTGTAAAACATTCGAGTGACATTCGTTAAAATTATTGAAGAGACATTTATGTCATCTTAGAATGTCAACGAAAGAAGTGAGGTTATGTTGGATGCCGAGCATACTCGCAAAACAGTCGTTTATCAGATCGAGTCTACAAAATCTAGATTAATGAGAAAAATGATAGCAATAAGGAAAAATGATGTAATGGTGAATATAGAGCACGATGAAGGATATCGTGGAAAAATATAAGCTAAAAAATCGGTAGAAAAACACACATGGATGGATCGCCATGCCGCGAACGTAACCTAGCGAGATCTTTTAGAGTCTTGGAAAAATCTCACGTGACGGAGGCATTTTTATAAAAATAACAAATTTGCACGTCTCCACAATTCCCGTGTTCACTTTTCACGTGAAAATAATGCATAAGTCACAGTAAATTCACTTACTTCACCCTTTGCTTTCATGGTCTCGTGTAGCCTACGCAAAGTGGAACCGGAAAAAGAGAGCGCAACGCCACTAACGCCAGTCGAGTAGCGGAAACGACGGCGGACGCGAGAACATTCGAGGGCATCCGAAACACGAGCGACGCTTGTGGGACTATTCGTAGGCTGCAATTCCGGTCGCGAATACTTCTAATTTTCGCCACGACCCTTTTTTGTCTCTGCATTCTCATATATATAGTAATAAAAAGTATGGAATCAGCCTTGCGAGAAATGTGAAAATTCCGGGAGCATCGGAACTTTCCGACGAACGCGACGCTTATGGAAATAATCGTAACTGAATCGGGACAATTTTTTATCGGTTCACTGTTCAGCAGCGAGCGTGCTACTACTTTTTTACAGCGGGAGAATTTGAAGGGAGGAATCATCGTCGACTTTAAAATAATAGTCCAGAGAAAGTGAACAGTATTTTTATAATGAAGCTTTTACCTCGTTTTTAGTGGAATTTTTATAAAAATTGTAATTATACAGCGAGATAAATTTTTAAAGAATTATTATTTGAGCACAAAGTTGCGTACGCAGGTACGAACGGTGGCTCTACCGACGGCAAGCTCCGGAAGCTTTTCTCGCGGAAATAATTATCTCTCGGATTTGTTATTTGGAAATGCAAAGTGTGTGCAAACCCGGGAGACAAATGTTGTACGGGGAAGGATGAGCGTGGTGTTGTAATTAGTGAGAATTCCGCTCGATCGAGCCGGATTGAAGCCCTGATTCTCGTCCTGGATGGGAAGTGGTCGGGGATTGGGGTGAGTGCATTGAAAAATTCGAGCTTCGTTTCCTCCCCTCCACGCCCATGTCCCTCGCTCCTCGCGCGTCGTGATTTTTAAAGGGGGCGGTGGCTCGCGGGAGTGCCTTTTTTTCTCCGTTTTCCCTTTTCTCCCATTACATATTTCCGCGAGCAAACTCCCCGCGGATGAGAGCCATTGGATCGTCTCTTGCGAGAGAGGAAAACGGACTGCTTTCTCTCTCGAATAACAACAATGGCTGGAAACGAATTCGGCTAGATAAATTTTCGCGATATCGACAAAAATGAGTCGCCCGGAGTGAAAAAGATCCAAGTTTCGTTCTTTTTACCATTTTTTTTTCTTTTTCTTTTTTTTTTAATTTCGTGAAAATGTGTAAACTGTCAAATACTCGAGAATACCGCAATTTTGTATTTCGCAACTCTGTAAAGTGCAACTGGAGTACATTTTGTAACGAGTGCTAACAAACATGGTAACTCGAAATTTAATTTTTGTTCCCGAAACGTCAAAATAATATCTCGTGTTGTATTTTATCATAAAAATAGTCCAATCGTCGAGGTTTTCTTCAGATAATTTTTATTATAGTCTGGGAAAACGTGATTGTTGAAAAATAAGGGATATTTCGTGTTTTTTTAGTATGGACCTGGCAGAAACTATGAAGAACATAGTTGCTAAGGGTATGCAAACAGACATGGGATCGCCAGGAGGAGCTTCGGGTTATCCCAGCTCAGCCGGGAGCGCTGGTTACGTCACAGAAAAAATGTACATGCTTCTGCAGCTTTATCTACAGAATAAAGGATGGAATCCGAGCATCGAACTTTTGCAATGTTTCACCGAGTTGAAGGAGGCCTCGATGCTGCCCAGTGGAGCTTATTTGCAGTGAGTCTTTACTCTTGAAGTTTTTCTTACACAAAGTCCAGCTACATTTCACTCGAAAAATTAAGTTTATCAAAAAGTTTTGAAAACATATTTGCCATAAAAATTAAAGAAAAGGATGAAAACTGATTATTTTAATGCAAGATTCTGATAAAGTACCTCCAAATCTTGTTCACAGAATGATGGCGTCGAGGATAGCCTTGGATGCTCAAGGCAGACTCATCCTGCGAGAAAATGGCAAAATAATACTTCCCTATGAGCACTTTGCGAACGCAGTGATGCTCAAGCACATGAATACGCCGCACGGCATGCACCTGGGACTGGAAGGCACAGTGAGAGCCGTCATGGAGTCTTACACCATAGGTCGGGAATGTTTCGGCATGGAGAAGGAGTTTATCATAGAAGTTGTGCAGAATTGTCCAAATCCGGCCTGTCGCTACTACAAGAATCAGTTGGAGCTCAGTCAGAAGATGGTTCACATGGGTCCAACTTATATACAGGACAACGAGGCCGCGTCGCTGCTGCGTTCCAGTTTTCCCCACAACACGGACTTTCAGGCGGCCTTGGCGAGCAACACGACGAATCCCCACATGGGTGCGCCATCCGGCGAGATGAGCGACATCAGGAATCCCGGGAACCAGATGAATCTTCAGCAACGTCCACCCAGTCGTCCATCCCTCAATATCCCCCATCGTCCGAACATGCAGGAGAAAAAACAATCGACCGTCAAGCAGCACTACGAGTCCCTTGCTCCGCCCGCTCCTCTCAGTGATCACAAGATAAGCGATTTTCTGCGCTCAAACATCGATAATCTCGAAGGCATCGGCGGGCTGAATCTCGGAAATCTCCAGAGTCTCAGCAACGCGAACAAGGATCTCCTGGCCCTCCACAACGGCGCCTGGACGACCGACAATGAAAAATCTTCGAGGACAACGACCCCCAACTCCGAAGGTACTTTGTGCTCATTTCTATCAATTTCTGATGATTTCATTTGGTAGAATTAAAAAAATTAAATTAATTGGATTCGTAGGTGGTCAAGAGAAGGTCGTTCGCGCGTTTGCCGAGATGATGAAGAACATGGCCAGGATGAAGGCTTGCGTGAGACCAGCGATGTGCAAGCCCTACGGGAAACAGTCAGAGGCTTTGCAAAAAAGTAATTACACAATTTCAATTCAATATAATCGTTTTTTTTTCGCAAATTAACAATTTTCTTCCACCCTGTAAGCGATATTTTTATCTCGACTCTAATTAAATTAGAGAAAAACGTGACGTGTACAAAACTAAATGCAAATATCGAAATTTGTGATTAATCTCCAGCAGTGTAATACTTAAGATTTCGAAGGATTAATAACTCGCGTTTTTATTGTCCGTTCGCAGCCCTGGTTGACACGATACAGCTCGTACAATCCTTGAGGAGTTTCCTGCCGCCGCCTCATATTCCGGTTTCAAGCTGGAAAAACGAGGACAAGCACAGATTAGATCACAACACTGGACCTTATTTGCCTACTCTGTGAGTAGTAATGAAATTATTTGAGCAAAATACTCGTCAATGGAAATAAACTAATATTCTGATTTTAAAACTCGGCTGCAGAAAAGCTGGCGGCTTGGAAGAAATGTGCGAGCAGCGTAAGCTGGACTGAGCGCTCGCGGTACAATGATCATTTAATTTACCGTGCTATAAAGTGTTCTAGTCAGAAGAAGTCATTTTCTCGATAAACGGATGGGATTAGGTCGAGAGGACCGGGGGAACGTTTGCTCAAAACAAAACAAAAAAGAGAGGAGACGGAGAACAAAGGAGAATTAAAGGTGTTGGCGTTTAGGATTTTGGAAGTAGTGGGAGGCAAAACTGAGTCATGCGTGGACTGTGATAAACGTGGGTAGTAAGGAGAGAAAAACAGAGATGTCGAAAGAAGCAAAAAAAAGGGGATTAAAATTGTAAGTCCGGAAAAAAAAGTACACAAAGGCGATTGTAGAGTGAGGCCTCCTGGCTCCGAGCCTCGGAAGGAGGGCAGGCGAAAAAGAGAGTAAAGAATGATTCCTATGCGAGCTCGCATAACCAGCCGGTGGTGCTTATTAGAGCGTTCGCGATCTTCGATTGACGTCCACCCATTGGCAATGTACTGAGGAATTTTTACACGCAGTATTAAAAAGAAAAAAAAACGCGCGAAACAAAAGAAAAAGAGGAAACAAGAAACAAAAAAGTCTATTTTTTAAACGAAAGAAAATGAGAACGATGAAAAAAAAAGAAATATCAATGAATCTCGGTATGTATCTGGTGTTTTTCGGTGAGTGATGGACGAAAGCAAAACGAAAAAAAAAGTGAAAAAATTTAAAAAAGAGAAAATAAGAAAAAAAAATATAGGAAAGAATTTTTCTAGTCTTGGCCAATGAAATTTATGATTGTTTAATTCTTAATGACGAATATATTGATAATGTATATTTTCTGTTATGACGTTTGTATTTAATATTTAACGCGACTGTGATCGAATGAAAAAAATGAGCAAAAAGGGGTTTGGAGGAATGCGAGGTAGGGAAGAGAGGTAGTAAGGAGGAAAAAACGAACAATGAAACGAAATTGATGGAATAAGCTCCACGGGCGGGTTATAAATATATCAATCAACGACGATCGATGGGACAACAGTTTATCGGTCGATCAACAACGTACTCTGATGTCCTTCGTACATTTTTAAGAGAATTTACAATTATAGGAAAACAAACAAAATTGATATGAAAAAATAACTAAGCAAATTTTTACTCGACGAAGACGAGAGAAGGAAAAATAGTTCCGATCAACTCTTGTCCTTTTTCGATCTCTCGTGTATTTATCGTCATATTACAACAGCAGCATTTTATAAGAAAAAAAGAGAGAGAGAGAGAGAAAGAAAGAAGAACAAATATCGTTCTCCATGTTACGTTTTTTAATCTTTTCGTACTATTCAAAGATTATTTCGTAATAGTTTCTTCTTACGTTCACCGCTATTAAATGGCAACAAATTCGAGGAAACTCTTTTTTATGTATATACCATAAACATCTATTTATTTGTTGATTTATGCGGCTTACATGCTATTTCTTTTTTAATATTATATATAATATATGTATTAAAATTTATACATGTTATTTTGAGGAATCACGGTTCTTCCGCGATGGAAAAAGAAAACGAAGGAAAATGGGAGGGAAGCTGCTGCAATATTTATTATAGTCTCGTAAGGGGAAAGAATAAGGGAAAGAAAAAAGAAAATTCAACAAATAACGACACATCGATTCTCTTACTTTCGTCGTATTCTACAGTTATTACCTGTTATCGTTACACTTAAGTGTGTATATCAATCGATTCATAATCTCTCAGAGGTGAAAGGGGGGTTGATAAAAATCATCGTCATTAATAATCCATGTATCGGAATAATAAAAAAAAAATTCATTGCGTAACTTTAGATTGTCTCTTTATCGAAGGGTCGTATCGAAAAGATTAAAAAAAGTGTTCACGAGTCTTTGATAAGGAGGCAACGACAATATTCGAAGTTTAAGGACTTCCTTTTCACGATTAAAAAGAAGGAAAGAAGTAATAATATTAATAATGTACACCAAAATGCTACCGCTGTGTTTGCACTGCTAAAAATGAGGAAAAATGAAAAAAAAAAGAAAAAAAATACTTGACGTCGCTTGCCAGTATTACTCTCCTGTATTCCTGCACAATTATCAATTCAACTTGTCGATTATTAAAGTTTTTACAAGTGTGAACTCGACTGCTTTTTATCGACTCGAAGAGAACAGAAGAGAAACAGCATACAAAAAATAGAAAAATAATGAAACTTCTCCTCGCCTGGTTTTCCTCGTCTCTAGATTCCACCCAAGGGATACCTCGTCTCGAGGTTCTCGTCGCCATTTTTGTAAAATTCATCCTGTCGAAGAAAAAAAAAACAACGATTCAAGTTTCGATAATGCATCAACTCGTCGATAAAAATATTATTAAAAAAACTTTTCCTATTTTTTATATAACCAGCAATAAAAATCATCGCAAGTTAATCGATCATTGAATAATCAATTTTGAACAAATAATGTCAAGTATCAAGCTCACGATAATTCGATAATATAATCAATTTTTTTATCTAAAGAAAAATGTAAAAAAATGTCAGTAATAAAAGTAAGAATAATAATGAGACAACGACGGTGATTTGTGAAGTTTTGAAGCTCGTAAAAGCGAAAAAAAATGTGTTTATGCGGAATACCTGTTGAGCTTCCAGGACGAAAATAACGTCGTCGAGGAAGTAATAAGACTGGCCGAGATCTCCTTCGCAGAGATAAGGCAATTTGCTCCAAGCGAGGCATTTTAGGCCAACAGGTGCGAATATGCGATCGACGAGGCTCGCGATCTGACCCTCGAGACCGTTGCCCTTTATAGGGAGATACTCCGACGGCTTGTGGTCGTTTCTCTGGCCGACTTCGACGTACGGGCTGAAAGGGAGCACCAGAGCGACGACCAGACGTCCGCCCGGCGCTATTGTCCCTCGTAATTGTCGCAAAAGCGTGACGGGTCGATCGCAACGATCCAACAGATTTAGGCACAGCACGACGTTGAAGGGACCAGCCTCCTCGTGCCATTTATCAATATCCAAAACACTTCGTTCCAAAGGAAAAAAAAAAAATTCTTTAGCTCTTCAATCTTATTGAAATAATTTTTTAATTTATTTACATTATAAATTTTTGTCTAGATAATTGGAGGATTGCAAAAGGGCAAGAAATTGAATTTATTTCCCCGTGTGAATTAAAGCCAAAGTCTTGGGTTTTTATTTATATATCTTCTTGAAAAACCATTTAAACTTTCTTCACCATTGCATTAAAATGCTGGAAAAATTTGAGATGGTTTCACCGTTTAGTTATCGGGATATTCAATATTAAAAATAGCAATTTTAACGTGAACTCTTGTGGCAAGTTCTGAAAAATTGTGTTTTTCAATATTTAATATCTAGATTTTCCACGGTGAAACTTCTTCAAACTTTACAAACGCTTGTGTACGATGCTAAGGAACGTTTATGCAAATTTTGAAGAAATTATCTTTAAAACCGCTAAATGAAAGTACCTCCTTAATTCGGTATTCAAAAATATCAGCTCGTATCATATTCGAATGCTTAAAAAATTTGCTTACATTCCAAATTTTGCATTCACAATTGTAAATTCTCAGCTTAAAAAGGAAATGTTTACTCTGGAGTTGAACAAATGGTAAAATTCAAAGCTGTTCGGAAGTGTTTGCATAAAATTGTCGAGACGATTGAGCGAGAGAAAAGAACGGAAGAGGAAAGGAGGAACGAAAGAGAGACGAGTAATAGACGTATAAGGAGGCTTGTAAGGTTTCTCGTAAAAGAATCGTAAAATTGTACTCCAATCGGGGTGCTCGTTTGCCACTAAAGTATGCTGGTAATTTTGTCGATCCTTTTCACAGTCTGACAAGCATATACCAACTTTAACGAACTCTCGTATTTCGTTAATGCCTTTCGCCCTGAGTGATTGGCTTTGAATCAACGTTACGCGACAAAAATAAAATTTCACCGGTCTCGCACCCAAAATTGTCAAAAAATATTCTTCACCCTTTTTTTCTCCATTTTTCCATGCATGGGGAAAATTTTTAATTAAAAAATACTGCTTTCTCGTAACTCGATAACAGATTAGTAATTTTGATAAATTTCCATTCAGATCATTTTTAAAAATCATAGTTGCTGTTTTATATGAAATATTCTCAAAGTTTTCAGTCTTTTCTCACATTGTGACAAAACAGTGATTTTTTGTATTTTTTCTTCGTCAATATTTTATTAAATTTTCTGGAAATAAAAGCATGAAGGTACAGAGAATGAAATTGTAAAATAACTTACGTAAATTTTCGCTTCGAGAGTGCCCATCTCATAGGAGTTGATATGTCAGTGGCGTAAACCTTATCAAACAAATGAGCGATGTGCGCGGTGGTCGCGCCATCGCCAGCGCCGAGATCGATCACGGAGTCCCACGGCCCGGCAAAGCCGCTCGCGTCCATGATCTTCTGAAATTGCTCAGCGGAGAAAACGTGCATAGAGCCTCGTCCTAGTAGCCTGCAAATTGAAAAAAAAAAATATTTCAAACCCTTTAACATCGCGAGTAAAAAAAGCGTAAAGAGATCAAGGAATTTAAATTAACTTAGAATTTGGTAAAATGAATTAAAAAAATTGATAAAATGAAATCGATGAATGAAAAAAACGGAATCCAGAGAAATTCAAAATGGCTCCGCGTCGCGAAATGAAGTCCAATTTCTGAAGGAAGGAAAAGAAGAGGTGAAGGGGAGAGTCGATGGCGAATTAGGAGGAGAATCGCGCATAGGACGGGAAAGAAACCGAGAAGGTAAAAAAGGAAGGAAAGAGGGAGAAGAGGAATGATCGAGCGAGGCGGCGCGTTAGCAAAGATCGCGGGGTGGCGATCCATCAATGCCGTGGAACGCCGGATTTTGATCGTGAATTCAGTTAGCAGGAACGTTTCGTTTCATATAAATAAGTCACGGATGTGTTTGTAAATTCGACGAGGCTCGAATCGCTTCAATTTTTCGTTCTTTTTTTCTTCGCTCTCCCTAATTTTTTTTACGCAGCACGGGAGAAAAAGTTTTTTGGCCCGTCCTTAATCCATTTTCTCATTCTCTCTCCCCCGTTTCCCCCTTTTTACGGACCCAAATGCTCCTTGCATCGAGAGCAGTGCCATCAATTAAGGAGCGCCTCCCTGCCCGGCGCATCGAATAATAAAAACAACGAAAACAAAAACGTTTCTTCCACGCCGATTCTCTCCCTCGGATTTTATTAAACATGCGCATTCCAAAACTCAAATCGCAAAAATTTCTACCGTGTGACTTGTTTGACGATCCAAAAGAAAAGTAACGCCAAAAAAGCAAGAAAATTGATTAGAAATTTCCATGATTATAAAAATAAAAGATGTTCAGTTATTTAAAATGATTGTGTGGAGCGTTTATGAAGCACTTTTCGTTGTCTGACTCATTACGGGCTTGTACTACTAGCTCGGAGGCCCAAGTCAATTCTGATGAGTTTTTCGCGATGTATTTAATATTTTTCGTAATGTAAAATGGAAAGTGCGCGACACATGGAAACTCGGCGTGTGTTTTTGATTGTGCAAGAGGGCGGCACGCTGTCTGGCTATTTCGCTCACGTTCCGTCGCTCCTTCTTCGTTTTCTCTCGCTCTCTTTTTTCTTTTATACATTTCTGGCCCTGCATCGAGAGGATCTTCTCTCCTTGCCCGCGGGCCACGCGCTTTCCGCCCGCTACCGGATAACAATGACGTTTCCTTTTTTTCTCTTTACTCTCACTCTCTCTCTTTCTCCCTATCTTTCTCTCCGGCTCGCTCTCGATCGGGAGTATCATTGTTAAATTTTTTTCCAATCTTCCCTCGCGAGAATATCTTCTCTCTCTCTCTCTCTCTCCATCTTTTCATTCCTTCCTGTTTTCTCCCGGATAACGAAGTGTCCAGGACACTCTGTAATAGGATATTCGAGCACGCTCGACGATCCCTTACGAGCTCGCGACAAGAAGATTCCTAATTATCTCGAGTCGACTGCGAAATTTTTTCATAATTTGAGATAGATACTTTTTTTTTCTTAAGTAGCTTCCATTTATCTACAAATGATTAATAAAAATTTACAAAGTCTCATTCTTTTTGTAGAATATTTTTCATAATGCAAAAATTGATTTGTATTTATTTTTGAAAAAAAAATTAAGGGAACCGTATGGTTATTACTTTAGATAAAATACTTAACGGATTGCTGAAAAAATAAGTTGTTGAATTATGGTCGATATATTCATAAAATGAAAAATGAATTTTTCGTTCCAATAAATTTAATTCCAATTAAATTTTTCAATCGTCTCCATGATTGTGCCAAGTACCTCCTTGACGAAACCAGAAAAAAAAGAGAAGAAAATAATTATCTTCGGAGAGATGTAAGGAGGGGGAGAATGAGAAATTCGAGGATAAAATGGGAATGAATACTTTTTTCGTGGCGTATGTAAAGCTGTGTAATGTACGAAAGACGACGAATCGATACTTATCGTTTCTCACATATCTTCGTGTATACGGGGGCGGTGGAAGGAGAAGGGAAGGAGGGAGAAGCAGCGCGTTTACGATCATTCGCTATTCTTCAACAGGGCACACCACCCACGCTTGAATCCGTGAATCTGCTCTCTCGCTCGCTCCTTTTTTCGTTCGTAAGACACAGAGAAATTCTGAAACGTACTCGCGCTCCCTGAAATCTTTCACAGTCGACCGCCTCGCCATATTCCATCGCGGACAGTCGAGATTCCCGATTTTTCTTCACCGACACCGTTGCACGCGTACGCGACAAATAAACGCGCGCGTATGTAGATTTTTTAACCCGGGCTCGCGTCTCGCAGTTTTATCGCGCCGGAGAAGCATCGGGAATCTCGTTTCCTCGCTCTTTTTTTTCGTTTCCTTCTCTCATTCTCTCGTTTTTCTTCTTTTTCGCTCCTCGCTCCCGCCCGTGTGTGAGTGTCCGGCAAGGAGCTCGTAAAGTAGCTCCAAACGCGGGGGCGATCGCTCGAAATTCTTCCCCTTGCTTTTATTCCACGCCTTACACTCCGTGCCATCCTATAAAATAAATACGTACAGGAATTTCCAGTTCGAATTTGCTAATCCTTCGCCACGGACTATTCTTTTTTTTTCACGCCTGAATCAGTTTCGAGAATTTTATTCATAGAAGGAAGTGTATAGGTTTTTTTTTCATTTAAACCTGTCAACGAGTAAACACTCGTGAATTTTTTGTTACGAATTAAATGTTCCTTGTACTCGTTATTCTTTTTATAGGCTTGGGATTACCTTTAAAAAATTCATTCGTCGAGAATCGACTGAAGATTTTTATAAATAATTATATTTTCATTTGAGAATTTTATTAATAGAAAACTGTTTTTTAAAATATTTAACTATTAATGAAGAATTCGGTTTGAATTATAGTATTTAAAAATTCATTTATTGAGAATCGACTGAAATTTTTAGCGAGTATAGTAATAAAAAAAGAATGATGTTAAATTATTTAGAAAACATTTTATTCGTATAAGAACGAATAAATTTCGGTTTGCATATAATTTCCAAAAAATTACATTGACCAAGAATTGATTGAAATTTTTAAAAAATAATTATTCAAAGATAAATAATCGTAAACTTTAAGAATATTTCATTCGTAATAACAAAGAATCGTGGCTTTTAGTAAGAAAAAAATATTTATCGATATTCTTATCAGGGAAAAAAAAGAACAATTAATTTAACGAGAACCGACTAGAATTTTATAAAAATAATTATCCAAAGATAAATCGTGTACTTTTTTGGAGAATATTTTTTTTAGATCGGTGGAAGCGAGGAGGATCGTTTATCTAATAATAGCAATAATATGTTAATCGAATGCGAAGATATCGGAGAAGTTCCATCTAAAGAATCCCGAGAGGAAAAAAGTTAGAGAGAGAGAGAGGGAGAGGGAGAAGCGTTATCGTACAGACTGGAGGCTTCCATTGTTTGCAAATGTCCATGTTTCACGAACGTGTTGTTGGATCCTTTAAGGCCCGAGTAAATTTAACACGCGCGCATCTCGTATATATACATACTCGCTATATATATATATTTTATGGACTTCTCGATCGTGAAGCTGACCGATTTACAGTGCGGAATTGCGGAGGAATTGCGTACTCGATTCCGCACCGGCGACGATTACATATTTTCTCGGTCCTCGAAGAATTTCAAAAATCATTCGAGACGAAAATTAAGCAAACGCGAGAACGAATAAGGAACGAAGTTACGTTCGTCCGCGGCGCATCGTTTACACGCGGATAATAAAGCCGGGGCGAGCGGAATATATATTTTCCGATAAATACTCGATTATACGAGCCGGGAATATATTTTTCGTTATCAGTGAAAATCGGAGGATGGACGGGAGTGACTAACAGCCGGGAAAGACGACCATTTATGTTTTATGGATTTTTCGCTGTACGGCTCGGGACAAATAAAAGCGCGTGATCGGGCGCGGCGCACAATTTCGCGGTATAATTTAACGAGAGTCGCGCAAGAGCCCGGTATTTATTTTTCTTCGCGGTATGAGATCGCAATCGGTCAAAGGCGTCGAGAAAATGCGTAGATCTCGTTGGAAACTTTTAATCCCGTACAGTCAGTCGCTAGCTTAATATTTTCGCCGATTTTTTCTCTCTTTTGTCTTCTCACGCGTGCATGCGTTTTTTTCCTTATTTTTTTTATCCTCCGAGACGCTGCGTGTGTCTCGAGAGAGATTCGGACGACTTTACGAGGGCGTTCTCGCAATCCCGTCGATTACGGATCCAATAAAAACGATCGAGTCCTCGAGGTTTAATCCGAGAGGCTTCTTCGCCGTGGGTGCGCATCAGGGGAGGAGGAACGCGCGAGCGACATTCAGCCTCGAATTCGAGCGACTTCTCCGCGTACTTAACATGCGATTTTGCGAGAAGGAGATGCATAGAGTCCCTTTTCTTCCCTCGGCTCGCGCGCCCTTCCACCCGGCGCGACAATGTAAGAGGATCGAGGCGCGAGCCGCACGAGACACCGCTCAGGCGCGCTCTCATCCTCCCCTCATCTCGCGCTTCCTCCTCGTTTTCACCCGGAGAGCGACGAGAGTCCGGGAGGGCAGGAGACGAGGACGGAGAGTCAACTTTTCTTATACTTGACGCGCTGGAAGTAAGAACGGAGGGGAATAAACCCCCGAAGAATACACGGTGTACCAGCCGAGGAAGGAGAGGAAAAGGAGCGAGGGTTGCCGAGCGTATTTAGCATTCTCCCCCTGCTGGATACTCCGAGGACGTCTCGTTAGTCGTTTCTTCCCTTCCTCTCATCGCTCCGCGACGAGAGTCGAGGGGAGAGAGAGAGAGAGAGAGATCGAGCAGCGAGGAGAAAGAGGGTTGTGACTGTTTATATATATTATATATGTATATATATACACGATAGAGAGAAAATAAAGAGAGAGAAGAGTCGAGGGGTGTATGAGAGAGGGAACGGAGCTAAAGGCTCGAGTGGATATCTTTGGAACGAGAGGAAGAAAGTGCAGGAAAATGTGAGAGTAGGAAAGGAACAGGAGTAAAAACTCTTCCAACATTGACGAATCTTTCCGTCTCTCTCGCGAATATATTTCTCCCTTTATTCATTCTCTCCGTTTCTCCTCTCGATTCTCGTACACACGTATATATTCTCGTACTCTGGCGCTCGGAGTACGAGAATATACAGAGGAGCCAGGAGGGAGAGGATGCTGGGACGAAGAGGGCGTAGCCGGCTGGACCGGCGCGAATCTCGAGCCGAGCGGGTGGGGGCGAGCCCGGAGAGAGGGGAGATGAAAACCACGCCTCGCGAATAGGATTTCTCTTATCGCGGGGAGGGGGAGAGAAATATCGCGCGAGCCGGCGATTCCGCGCTGGACAATTATACACAGGGAGTTTTGCAAATGTAACCCCCTCCAATTTTCCTCCCTCTGCGGGACTGCTCTCGCACCCTCTCTCCTCGTCGTTCTTTTTTTTTCTCCCTCTCTCTCTCTCCTGCTCTCGCTCGTTTCGCATCTCGCGCTCTTTCGCCGCGAGGGGGAACGAGGAGGGACCCGGGACGCGGGTGGGTGGTCGGGCGGCCTTTTTCTCAGGGCGACCGACGTTACGAACGGGGGAGGAGAGCCAACGCGGTTGACGCTTCCAGAGGTGGGGACGGCCTCTGTTATTTAGCTCGACCTGGAGACTCCGGGGGAGAATTTTTACCGTATAGATAATTTACTGTACGCGCGAGTCCGAGTACCCGATCCTACGGTGACCCGGCGGAGGGGACGAGCACGGTATCGCCCGCTGGTGGGGCTTCCTTAAACGGGATCGTTATGCTCCCCATATCTTTCTCTTTGCTTCGCTATTTCCCATATCCCTTTCGGGCCACACTTTCATCCCTTCTTCTCCCTATCGAGCTCGACCGTGCCAAAATTACAACTGGGAAAAATCGCGATGCTACTTTCAAATATACATGAGATTACTGTATACTCGAAACTATACTCAAATTGTAGGATTAAATGCGTATACTTTTTGATACTTGTAACTTTCGGATTCTTTCCATTTTTTCAAAAATATTCAAGGAGTGATAACTTTTTAAAAAATTAATGAATTAACGTGATTCCAACGCCATTCGCTTAGTTTTGTAAAAATCATTAAAAATAACCCTTTATAAAGTTCATTTCGTCAAGAAAAAGAAAAGATATTGCAAATTGAAATTTTCATGTGTCCACGAGACCTAGTGTGACTCACCAAATTTTTTGAAATATTTTTTTTTCGATTTTAAGAGCCTATTCGATCGGAAATTTCCTGTAAATACCGAAAATGCTACTTATTCGGGGCGAAATTGAAGAATTCATATATAATGAGCCAAAAAACTGACTTTTCGATCAGTTTTTTCAATTTTTCAATATC
>JAPYYW010000552.1:0-48949 GCA_030522545.1 Cremastinae sp. A BG-2022a
ACAGTACAATGTAATGTCTGCCATCCGCTTCCGAAACGTCAAAAACAAAAGTTTTTTAATGTTTTCTTTTTTAAAAGCACGGTAAGGTAATGTTTTCTTAAAATAAACAGAATATGTGATCATTTTTCTGTATGATAGAAACTTTTCTGAAGCTCAATCACCGATTAGTATTTTTACAGTTTACATTATTGTGAGTTCTTCCATAAGGTACTGTGTTAAAACCAAAATTTTAAAATGAAATAATTCAAAATTTAGCCCCGCAAGAGGCCCCGAAAATGTGCTTATTATAATCAGGGGATTTCGAACTATCATTAACCGCAAAAATTGGTGAATATTCACCGTACTTATTCAAACAGCCGAACTACTTTAACCATAACTTTTCGTTTTGAATTTTTGTAAATATTTTTTTAAAGAAATAACTTGTATAAAATACTTTTTTGAAATTTTATATCGACAATGCAGTTTGCCATTCGATTCAATGAAACGTCCTCCAATGCAAAGCGTTTGACAGTGCTCTTGAAACATTCTCTGATCAGTGCTATATACTTGGAAAATAAAATTACTATTTCCGGCGATTTTATCGGTTTTTTGCACAATTAAAACGGTATAAGTACCACTTTCCGAGTCTCGATAACTCATAACAAACGGGAATGAACATTTTACCCATTTTAAAAACTATAGTGATTCAGAGCAATCATTCAAGGAAGTTCTAGCACTATTATCACAAAAAGTAAAAATATAAGATTCAATATTTTAGACAATATGAACCTTCTTCGTGGACATTTAAAAAAATTGAGCAGGTCCCATCGATGAATTTACCTAAAAGCATTATATTTCTCCAGTTCAATGTCATAAAAATTAAAATTAAAATAAAAAATGAAATAAAATATTTAAAAATAATACTAAATTTCAGAATTTCAGCTCTTTAATCTTACTTTTATATTTTGAAGAAAAAAAATTTGAACTTTTGATGGCTGTATTTTCTCTATTAGAGAGTTAGATCAATTTATTTTATAAAATTTTTCAAACTCGCATTTCTACATTGTAATAGCTGAGCTTATGAATTCGTAAGATCCTCTTGGAAGTTATGACATAAAATGTGTTACTTTTCTTGAGTATGAAATGCAAGGAAAACGATAGTAAATGTTCGTAAGAGGTATCTCAAATTTGAAATAGTGAATCCATCCGAAAATTAGTCAACAGTTCGTATACTAATATATTGAATACACATAACGAACGTTTTTACGCGATTCGTAAGAAACATGAAAAATGACAGAACTACCTTAAAACAAATATTTCCTAATTAGCAGTCTGCTGCCATGAGAATAGAATAACCATACTTCAATACACTCGATCCTCTCACGCATACATATATCTTTCTTCCTTATTTTTTCTCGTTTACATTATAAGCCAAAATGTGTCTCGGACTCTCGAGTGTACACTCATGGGATCGCATCGAGCGAATATGCATCCGAATTTCGCTGATTTTATAAAGCTACTAAAACCGACGTTCGCCTCGAAATGTTTTTTTCCGGAAGACACAAGCGAATAGCGCGAGAATTCCTGCGATTTGTTTTTACGCTTTTATTGCCTCGTCGTATATACACTTCTCCGTTTCCCATTTTATTTTTTTCCCCCGTCTTCATTTTTATATTTCTCGTACTCCGGATGGTCTCGTGATACTGTGCAGTATCACATGCGCAATTGTGCGAGTGCACTGACGCAAGTTTTTTTCGTGCCGCGCGAGAGTCCTGGCTGAATTCTCTATGCAACGCGCGAGGCGAACCTGCGAATTGACGGCCGTCTCTCTCTGCTCACGGCTATGAAAGCGTTTCTCAGTATCCATCATCGGCCCTCGCGCGGGAACACAGGCGCGCGCGTTCACACGAATACGCTGCTCGTACGTAGCGTATATTTTCTCCAAAGGTTGTTACCGTTCCTCGTTTTGCGTCTCGAGATTCCACGTGTTATTAACGTAACACGTCTATTTTTTTAACGAATCCTTCGCGTCGATTTTTTGCCCTTCAACTATACACGTTACTCGGAAGGAAATTAAAAGGGCTCCGGAATAAAATAAACGACGGTATATATAAAAAGTTTCTCAATTTCGTAAAAGAATGCGCTTTCGTTACAATTTTTTCCTTCTCATTTTTTTACTCGCATATATCGGTGTTCTTTTGTCAAAAATATTTTCAGTCGAAAAAATTAAACGTCTATGAAATGTAAAAGTAGACGAAAGATGAGAAATAAATTTTTTTTTTACTTTTTATTTCATTTTTATTGTTACTCGTGAAAAAATAAGGATCAAATTATTATTCAATTTTTTCATAACTGTGAATAATGAATAATTATTATTAATCGCTGGCGACGATAGGGACACTCTTGAATCGATGCTTTCCAAGCTTTCCGACATTTTTGAAGATTGAGCGAAAAATAATGTAATAAACACTGGCACGATAAACCGCGCGATTCTCCGTACGCGATAATTATTCGGGCCGAATATTGCGTTGTAATTAATCTGGAGGGAGATTATGGGACGAGGCGAAACGAAGGTTATATCTGCAATATATGTACAATAGATGAGAAGATGAAGAGAAAGAGAGATGGAGAACGAAAGACAAAGAGAGAGAGAGAAAACGTTTGAGGGTGGGTGTTGACTGATCGCGTTAGCACCGAGTTAGGGATTTCTCTACTCGAGGATGGCAGACGTGTATAAGGTCGAGCCGTGCCGCTCGTCCATCATCGCCCCACTGGTTATGCACAGTTAGCCGACACAAACACACATATTTCATCGTGTACGCGCACACGTACACGTTGTCTCTCTCATTTCACTCGGTCCGTGGCATGTCGAGCTCCGCAGTTACATAATTAACGTGACTTCAGTTTAATTTTGCTGCAGACAATTAGCCCGCGTGTAATCGCATCGTTTCTACTTCTATCCGCACAGATCTATTTATGGCAATATAGTTGCGCATTCTTGACGCGTGTACTTTACGCGAATCAACTTTGAACAATTTTAATATCGAGATTTTGGAAAATACTGGAGAAACTCCAACTTGCGTAGAAAACAATGTGAATTTTTTTAAATTTTATAATCGGTGAAATTTCTGTACATATAAATAATCGTCTTGGTTGTTGGACATTGATGGGAGTTTCTTAAAATTTATTTATATTTTTAAAATATTTGGAAAAAGCTTGCTCCAAAGTCACTTCTAAAATTACTGTCTGATATTTTAGCGAGTCAAAAACTCGTCTTTTTCACATTTTCAAGTGAATAAATTAGTCTTGAAATATTTAAATATGCAGATGTCTCAATATTTGAACAGCAAAATCAGAAAAATCTTGTTTCTAATATTAAATGGATTAGTTCCAATAATATTCACTGCCAAGGAAAATAAATCAATTTTAAAGAGACAAATAAAATCCATACACATTTATTATTTTTAAAATTTTAACCCTTAATGTAACGTAAAAAATATCGGTGAATTTTAAAGAAATGTTCAACTGTAGAGCGACGCTTACTTTTGCACTCAAATAATAAGAAACTCTCAAGTGAATGATATACCTGATAAAAATTGATTGCAAAAAAATATTTAGAAAACTCTCAAGTGAAAATATATATCAAGTTGAAAAAATTGTAAAAAAAAACAATAAAAATATTTAAAAATCTTCAGAGATCTGAAATTATCAAAATTTCTAGTCTTTCAGACTGAAACTTCAGCTTTATAGTTTTTCGATCAAAGACAGAGTCGAGGTATCTTGATACTTTTTCCACCATCCGAGAACCAAAACTTTTTCCGGCATATTATTCGCGATTTTTCCGAATCCCCTGGAGAAATCGTGGGATTTGCGTCGAGTCTCTTTATCCCTGATATAACGTCACTGCGAATTTGGGGTGACCGAAAAAGCTCCGAAAAAACCGTCATAACATATAAAACAAACACGAGGTTAACGGATATATTGGTTACGTTCGATTTATCTGTATATTTTCGACAAACCCGAAAAAAAACCTGGAAAAAGTGAGCATATTTTTTTTCGTCTACCCATCAAATTCATATTTGATTAATGGCAAACTCGTATCTCGTAAATACAAATCTATATGGATGACATTATCGACGGTGGAAATCAATTTTTAATATACGCGGACGCTTGTTCCACGAGTCTCGCAGTAAACGCGCGTATCCCACCAGGCAGAATGAACCGACAATAATTTTGACGCAATCGCCAACTGAAATTTTTTCGGTTCCTCGATAAACTTTTCTATCGCCGAACTGTTAAAAAAATCATGCTGCCCACCTGAAACGCATGAGTGCTCACGAATTTGCATGAAATGTGCGTACAACATATAAAGGTCTGTAAAAAAATATACGTGGTGTCAAAAATGGTGAATACATGTGAGACTCTCTAATTATTTCATTGAATATTTTTGCATTTAATTTCTATATAATAGTTTTTATTTTAATCACAAGGTGTCAATTTTATTTAAAGACTTTTGAAATATTATTCGAGTGAATTTATAGATTTAATAAGCATTTTGCTTAAAAATAAGTGTGCTTCAAATAAGTTTAGAATTTTTCCATTTTGTGTTTCGTTGTAAAATTATTTTAGATACCCCATAGCAGCTCGTGCACTCGCTTATATTTATATTTAAATGTCTGTATATCGTACTGTGGTCTGGCAGAACTGTAATACGCGATATATTCGAGTGTGCGAACGTGTGCTCCTTTTCTCTCTCGCTCTCTGCTAGGAGTGAGCGAGGAGTTTGAATAAAACAGGAGATCCGGTCGTGCTTAAAGCAAGATGAAAACGGGACCGAGCGCCGCCGGGAAAAGCGCTTCGACGACGCTCGAACCCGGACTCCGGTGAACATTCAAATAAGAAGCGAGTATCAAAGATATAGCGGACGATTTGCCCTGTTCGCGAAGAGTAAAAGCTCTCGTTCCCCCAAAACGATACCTTTTTCAATCTCATTCCATTCGCGGGCCAAATTTCGCTCAGACGAAACACGAGAACTCTAAAAATAAAAATAAATCCTAAAGTATATGTCTGCAAATAAAAATTCCGAAGATGTACAATTTTTCATTCAAAGTCAACATCAGTTTTATTTAATTTCGTGCAATATATTTCTTTCTTCATGCAATATTTAATAAGAAGGAGGGAAAAAAAATAAGAATGATAAAACTTCAAAAAGATGGGAGGGAAATTTTATCACGAGCACGTGTGGTTTGTCTAATTTTATGCGATTTTTTTATCGACGCCTCGTAATATCGATAATGTAAGCCAGCGGTGCCCGAAGACGGGGTGCGAGAGGGCTCCGGATCTCTCGTTTTCTCTCGGTTACTTTCAGGGGCGCGATTTCCGCTTCGGGTATCAATTCCCGTGTATACGCGTCCCGATGTACGCGTTGCACGGCGCGATACACACTTTTCTCGCTTCCTCAACCCCCAGGGTTTCGTTGCTCGGGGTTTTTCATATCGAGTTACAAAGACTTGAAAAATGATCTGCGCACTCGCCCCCGTTTTTTCCCCCTCATTCCTTTCTCTTCCCCTCGCCCTCTGCTGGGATCGAAATTTTTGCGGTGATAATGCCCCATACACGTGTTCAGCGAATAGTGTCGATGTTTACGAGCCCAGGAAATTTCGATATTCCTATGAAAAAAAAAAAGAAAATAAAACGATATCCTGTTGAAAAATGTTTCCCTCAAGCCAATTATTAATCCGCTGTATGCAAAAATTCTCGAATCTTTTTGCGAACCCATCAGCCGGGCTTGGAAAAATCTTCGACAAAACACAAAAAAGATGGGAAAATTGCTATAATAATTGCGATAATAAATTGCGACTGCAGTTTTGACGTATGGTGCACGAATAATTTTATGTTTCTTTTACGCTATGAATCTTTCCAAGTTAATTGCCATTTCCATATAAAATATGTATGTACTTAACTGTACATAAATATATAAAACAGAATCGTAAAATCGCTTTGTTCGGGAGAGGTCGGAGGAGATCGGAAAAACCTGACACAGGGAGAGCGGTGAATCCGAGGCTTCCGGTAAAGATGGCGCGAAATGTGTACATGTACGTATTATCTTGTATATAATAACCAACAGCTTGTATAAGCGCACCTGCGCGAGCTTTGAGAAATAATTTTATAGATGAATAAATGAAAATTGTTCCGAGAATGGCGAACGAGCAAATTTAACTCAAAATTACGTTTTTATGCCACGACAAATAACGCATTATTACATATTTCGTATTTATGCTTTTTCCTTTATTGTTTTACATTCTGGATTTCGAGAAACGTTTGGCTCAAGCCCACGCGTTGAGCGGAGGCGAGACGTCAAGACCGCGTTTTGTTTTCCAAGGGAATCGTCACTCTTCGCAAAACCTTTCAGCCGTAAATACGACGCGGAGCTGTAAAGTTCCAAGTGCGCGAAGGGGCAGAGAAAAGGGAGGAGGAGGGAGTGACAGGGAGGGAACATGGCTCACGCGTTAATCCAGTCGCTCGTGTCAGAGTGGTGAAATATGAGCCGAGTGGGCGGAAAATACGAGATATCTTCCTCGCGGTAAATACACGCTGCGAAAAACTTTACCGTCGGCCCGCGAGGGTGGTTCGTCACATCTTCCAATTCTTAATACTCTCATTTAGAAGTATATACACTATTTTTTTCGAGAAAGCGAATGTGAAAAAAGTGAATCAAAAATTGATTCAATTTCAAAATAGTTTCGTGACAGCAGTTCGTAGTATACACGAATCTCCCACGCCTTTAAGTATACAGAAAGATAAACATTTATTTTGACACACTCTTTAAATTTTTAACAATTTATATTGAATTTATTGTAGAGAATTCCGCAGAGTTACTCACTTTTTTTTCTTTTCGATAAAAAAATCAAATATATATATTGGATAACTGTGAGTCTTAAAAAAAAATTAGCCAATAAGAAATGCGGAATACAACTGCCCATTCATTTATTCGATAGTTATAACGAAATAATAAAAATTCGTTAAAATTTGGAGAGGATATTCTTTCATATGAAATGCGTAAACACGAATTTTTTTAGAATTTTCCGCTAATTATTTTCCGAACAATTGAACCATGAAATAGCGATTTTTAGACAATATAGATATACTTTCCGTGTATAAGAATGTAACTTCAATACTTGATTACTCGAAAACAATGTAGACGATTTTTTTCTCAATTTATATAAATTTGTTTAGTGGCAAAGAACGTTCTTTCAAATTTTCATCGTGTTATTAATGAATTTCGAGTCCCTATACTTTTAATATGTAAAACTTAATTTGTTTTCATTTATTTTCGTCAAGGCTATCGAAACCCCTTAAGTTAGGTGTTTCATTGTTACAGGTTACTTAGAAATATAAAATAAAGAATGTTTGATAGAAGTTGAAACAACGATAAGTTATAATTTACACAGCAAGGTGTAAATTTATTTATAAACTATAGCAAACTTTACAAAAATGACCAATGGTACAGTTAGAAGAACAAAAATTATTCCGAAATATACTTTAAAGAACTCAAACTCGGCAAAGTATATTCTATCAAAATTTTTTATTCAATTTTTTCTTCAAGAACTGTAATAACGTGCGACCTGGAAATGTACTCACCTCGATTTTTATAGTACACGCGTATAAAAAAAGGCTTGAAAAAAATGTAAATCTGCGATGGAGCGAACATCTCGAAAATTTCATCACGTTTCATTTCGCGAGTAACGAGAAAAGAATCCGAGTGTATTTTCAATTAATTCTATCCTTGAATGGAAAAAATCAATTTAGAGTCACGAGCGGAGCTTGAGATTGTTCGTGTCCGAGGCAAAAGAGCAGGCGAGCCGGCATTTTCGCCTCGTTGGTATCGTTCTCGGGAAGGCCGTGTGTCGCAGGAACGAGGGTTAAACCAGCGCGCGGGTGCAAATAGACGAGAGTGCGAAAGAGATTCTCGCGGCGAAGCCACGGAGCGGGATCCCCACCGTGTCAGGTATAGATATATGTATTCTTCGCCTGCATATAAATATTTGAGGTGTATGCACACTCAAAATAATACGCAAACCTCGAGCGCAGAAAACAATTTACTTTGAAGGCCACAATCTCCATTACGGCGGGTGAACGTGAGTGCACTGAGCGAAATAATGACTTTCTCTAGCGCGGTGTCGCGCGCTCGCGCGCACACACAAACTCTTACCTTTGAGCATAACAGAGTTTTGGTGGGGAATAAATGGTTGCATCATTGCGAATCGTCGTTGACTTGACTCACTTTTCGCTGAGGACTTATTTTCATTTTTTTTCCCGACACCGTTCATCGCTTTTTTCCGTCTTCTAAAACGCCCAACGCTCTCTTTCCCTCGTTTCTCGCCGTTCTCACCGACAAAGGTTATGTCTCAAGCTCAGTGGGTCACAGCGTCACACAATTACGCGAGAGCCAACGCTCTCGTTTCATCCTGCTTTACCCTACCATCTCACGTAACGATAAATTTTTTATCATTTGTCATTAAACTTTATCATATTGTTATTAAACTTCTCACACCAAATTATTATAACACACTTTTTAAATATTTTATCCATTAATAAACTTTACTCGCTCCATCGCTATGACGAAAGCAAATTCTTTTCAAATTATTATATTATATAACATTATCTTGTATAAATTGAGAAAATTCTAGAATTAATGTTAATCATGAATTATAAATATCGTAAATATTAAAACATATAGTTATAATTCAAGTCTGCATTATATACTTATAAGCTTTTTGTACATTATATATTTTTGTTCAAAATTTTGATTGACGTCATTTATAATTCCTGCGTCTTTTTTTCTCTTCATATGCTATATTTTCTTGTTGACAAAGAAAAATCGTTGCAGTTTCGCGGAACTCGCATCTGGCTTAATAATAATATATGGGCATGCTCTTGTAGGCGTAAATATGAAACTTTCGAGTCTTATCATAAAATTTTTAATCAAACATCGTGGTTCCGTTTAATAATGAATTTTATCACGCTCGCGTTTCACGGAGACTGCAATCTCCGCTGATAGCCGAGAGGGAGAACACGGCCGGGAGATGAAAAGTGTTTTTACGTAGAGACTCGTGTCGTTGCGGCTGAATGCTCCTGGGATCGTATCTGCAGCATTCCGAAACGTGAAAGTACAAGTATGAGTACAAAAACAACATTTAAAAACAAAAATTCGAGAATAGAATTCAAAGCGTTTCGCAAATAACCAGGTCGGTAAAAAAAAGACGCGAATCAAATTAGATTATTTATATAAAAGTCTTCTGATCGTTACAAATTGTAATATTTTGTATTCGCGAATATTTCTTGAATCCATTTATCAAAACTAAAATATTTTTATGAAATAATATTTGATAAATTCTTCAATGTTTTCATCGATAAAAAAACTGATAAGGTTTTTTGCAAACTTATATAAGTAAATTATTAACGGTATAAAAAAATAATTTGAGGAATAAAAGCTTACGCGCAGGGATCAAGAGTTCGTCTTGGCTCTTCTTGGTCGTATCGCCTCTTTTATTTATACCGGCCATTTTGCGGCTCGTGCGCTGAGTCTCCGCCATCTTGTTTTTACGACCACCCCCGCGAGCGCCCTGAATCGCTCCCCCTTGCTCGCGCTCCCGCCTTGGCCGATACCCCGCTCGTTCATGCAGATGCGAATTCTCTCTCGCGCTGCAACTTTTTTCCAGCTCGTCCTCTTATTCTTTCTTCTATGCATACTTCTTTCTCTTCTTATTGGTCCTTCGTGTATTTCCATACGATCGCGTGTACTAGGGCCATACTCGAAGATTCTAAAAAAAAATTGTATAAATTCTAAAAAAGTCTAAGTTTGAAAAAATGAACAAATGTATAAGATCCGATGAAAATTTTATTGATAAATTGTAAAAACAATTTAGCCTCTGAAAAGTTTCTAGTATATAGCCTCCAAAAAAATTGCAAGATCCTGTGAAAAAATGTTCATCGGTCTTTGGAAAAATTTTGCAAAGGGGAAAAGGACTTTTTTTCCTCGTTCTCTATCCGGGGTGAAACGTTTTTCTTTCATCCCCTATTTTCGTGTCTGTCTCTCGTTTCTTTTCGCTATTCACGATGTCGCCGCGACCTTTTTCTCATCCATTTTATGCAAGCTCCAACCTTCCACCTCCCCTTAATATGCGAGAACTCCGTCGCAGCCATTTTCATCTCAACCTCGTTCTCCTTCTTATGCAACTTTTATCGCTGCACCAAAGTTTCCCAGGTTATACGTTTGATTGTTCTCAATATACAACGATTGAATTCAAAGCCATTTGCCTCATCTTTTCTTTTCACATATACATTCTGCGCTATCGGTTTTCGAACGGTCTCTGCTTCATTATTGATTTCTTGTAATATATAATTTGATCGAGTTATCGGAATTAAAGGATTGACGGTTTTTCATTATAAATTGAACTTTAATTTATCAGATCCGATGCAATTTTGTGAATTTGGAGATCTTATTCTTGATACTTCTCTGGTTATATTTCTGTATGCTTGATATGGATTTCCTTTACTTTTTCTGATAAGTATTCTTTTATTAAATCGATATCGAGTATAATCATTTGATTGCTCCGTTGAAAATAAAGAATTTTCTCATCATCATTTTAATTGAATTACGCAAGTTTAAAGTAATTTTCTGAATATGCATTTTTTTTATTTTAATATGTTACGTAACAAGTCATAGTTATTGCATTTAATCAATTTATGAAGAATAAAAAATTAGAGATTTTTTATAATAAATTAAAACTATACTTGCAAAAGTAAAAATAATTTTTTGAATTTCAAGTTTTTACTCTTGATATTTGTCGTAATATTTTTGTATGCTTGATATCGATTTTCTCTACTTTTTTCCGACAAGCCGTGGCTCGTTTCGCAGCAATAAAAAGCCAAGGACTGAAATAAAGCGCGGGCATTATATTCCCCGGCGTCTCTTGTCGTAATTCTGTGTTATACGTCGCGGCTCGTACGTTTTCTCTTCCTCGAGTCGTCGCGAGCTTGCGGGCGCGAGACTCCATATATTTGAGCTCGGTAAACCGCCGGGGCGAGGTTGGCGTGTCTAACGACACTCTGGCGACCAAAAACGCTCGACGACGATCGCACCCTCCGCGTACGGCAACAGCAGCCACCCTTACGTTTCTCACGTACACACCGTTGACTCGAACGGAAACAAAACCGAAGTATCATTAGCAGTTTTACAGCCAACTATATTTTGTCTTGACCCTCAAACTCGAAGATATCATCAACAAAAATCTTACTTCATCACTCTTTTATCATTTCAATTCCATCAATATCAAATTTATGAACTTTATCTCGGCAAGATTTTTTTCAATTTCTCGACTTATACATTTTCTACTTATATACAAGCTTTAGCCTTGCTACTAAAATTACCAACTTTATTTTATCGTCCAATAAAAAATGTACCTTTTTTCTTTTTGTGTGATTGGCAAAGAAAGATATATTGATTTTGCTATAATAAAAAAGCATGAATAGAAGGGTATGATACAAATTAACAATGAGATTGATGGAGAGAGGAAAAAAAGTGACAATAATCGTTAAATTAATAACAATGGAGTCGTGTATTTCGCTCCGTTGTAATTACATCGTGAAATCGATAAATTATTATCAGAGAATGAAAGGTGTACCGTGTTTATGGGGATATACAGAGAAAAAGGAGCTTTCGCCTGTCAAGCGACCATTGTGCTCGGTTCGTGGCGTGGTCGTGCTCGAACGTGTGGCGCGAGCAGCTTGTTGGCCATACCGGCAAAGTCACGCCAACGTTCCGACGAAGCTAGTCGATCGAGGAGAGCTCCCCGCATGAAGTGGTTAACCAAACAAGAACGTCCTCGTCACGGGACCACAAAAGCATGAACGGCATCGAGAGAAAAAATAAACGAGAGTTCCGAAAGAAAGGAACAACTATGAATCACGTCCAGCGCTTCATAATCCGTTGTTACGCGTTTTCTTTGCCTTTCCTTTTTGCACGCACATTATTTGCAAATTTCCGGTTCTTGGATCGTCAGATGACGTTTCGTAGATTTCAAACGTGAGAACATTTTTTCTTTCTCTTTTACTTAAGGGTGTTCCACCCTTACACTCGCAACAGGCAAATTTTGAAGAATTTTTGGTAATACGTCAATATTCACCAGAAAAAAATGTGTACACGATTTAATGAAGCTCAGGTGAATAGTTTATGTGATGTTTGTCGAACGAATTAACACGCACTCTTATTAAGGTTTACAGTTTTCAAGGCATGTTATCGGGTAAATAACGGAGAAAGAGATTTTTATAGAAAATTTAAGATGAATCATTCTTTTAGTTTTGAGAATCATTACTGCAAAATAATGTCACAGATATTACAAAGAGACTCTTCTTGCCAAGTGAAAAAGAATTTTTTAGCTTCAAAATAAAAAGGAATAAAGACAAATTTTCGTTAAGTTAGTAGATATAAGCATCTTTTACGATTTCCTTTAATTTTAAAATAGACCGTGTATCAGAGTAACATGCTTAAGGGGATTATGCCGGTATTGGACAGCCAAAATACATATGTTTTATCTTTTTTTTAATATTTGGATTATATTTATTAATTTATCTAGATAACATAAAAACTATACATGACTTTGTAATTATCTGCCAAAGTTATTAGCGATTGCTTTTTCAATACATAAATGTTTCATAAGTTCCATCAATTTTATATAGTTCCTTATATACACAATTGGAACTAGCCTAAAGCGATATAACGAACCTTCATTCATTCTTCAAAGTTATTTATAATTTATTAACTTCAATTCAATATTAGATAATAATGTTTTCACATCATGTATACTCATGTTGACAAATCCAACCGCGATAAATTTTCTTTTATGATATTTGTTGAGCTCGCGAAAGAGTTATTTTCCGAGCAAATTTGTCATTTTTCCAATTACCGCGAGGTGCGTTATTAAACAGACTCGTACGATATAATTTCCCAAGGAATAACGAGATTCTGTTATAATTCAAGCAACGATTCTCCAAGACAAGATTCTCGATGATTCATCGAGAATTCTTTGGTCTCTGTGATACACGAGCCGGCCCCCATCGTCCAATGAGAGTACAAATGATGACGCTGTTCATGTGCAGTTTAAAAAACGGCAATGGATTTCCATCGCGAGGCATAGATTCTCTCTCTCTTTCTCTCCTTCTCGTCTTCGTTTATAGAGTGGATATATACGAAAAGTAATTACGAATGAATTATACACGGGCGAATGGGGTTACGAGCATGATAATATAACGGGCGTAATGGCTGGTACGAAAGAGATTATCGTCCTAATAAGGGAGTGACGCAAGTGTTTTGCCGCTGCGCTTATTGCCGGCCAGACACGTTTCGCCGCTGCTAAAGCCTCAAACTTGTAGCGTTCGAGAAAGACGAGATGACGTCCGTATTAAGTATATATGTATGTATACAATAAGAACACGTGTACGTGTATATTCGTTCACAAACGCGTGAGTGTGAGAAAGGCTTTGCTCTAAGTACGAAGTCGTATCGGAGTGTACCGAGCTCAAAGCCAGTCTCGCTGCAAAGAGTTTAACCGAAACGGCTAGCGGAGAAAGCGCCAGAGGGATCTCCGGCTGAGGGTCAAAGAGACCATCAGCGACGCAAAAGGGATGAAGCTTCGCGCTCTCAGACTCAGCAAGGGTCTCGATAATTATATTTATTAAAATGTCGCTGCGTTGAACCATAGTTTAGTACATTGAAAAAAAATATTAGTTGATGAGTCAAATAAATTGTATGCTGAGAGAACTATAGATTTTACTATAAAAAAGACAATAATAATCCTGGTCATTATAATGAATATATTTTATTTAGGTTCTAGCTCAAATATATATATATTTTTTTTACAGTAAAAAGATGTTTAGTTCTAAAATAAATAGTATATTTGATACTTTATGGCAAAATCTACCATCGTGATTTCCATATATTTGTACAAAAGTCTATAGTTTATAGTAGGAGTATTTGGTTTATTCCATACAGTCGTACTCAAAGTAATTTATTATCTATTAGACGAATTATGCAAAAACTTAAATATTTGATTGAATAAATTTTAATTATCTGGATACACATAAAAAATCTTTGAAATAACCATATTGAGATACAATAAACTATACAAATATTTATTTTAAAAAAATATATTTTATGAATTTGCTTTCAATTAAATCTATATCAGCCTAATAAATTCAACTGGTAATGGTGATAAATTTGTAAAAAAATGTATCCCTTATAAATGCATTTTTCAAATATAATAGTCAAAGACCTGGTCTTTGTGCTTTTTCATTCAACTTTCATCCAAAATTATGTTTTCCATCGGAGGAAATAAAAAGAAATATATCGTTTGAATTTTTGGGATTTTTAGATTTGTTTTTGCAAGCATTCAAACGACGGTTATTGGCTACTTTTACACGCGAATCTTGCGCAACACGATTTGCCCATGGTGTTAAGATAAGGTGCAAGAGATTAAGCGAGAAGCTCGCGAAATGGCGTGTGGTGAAAGAGATAACGGGGCCGATATTCACCGGATGGCTCTTTTATATTCTTTACGATAATTGTGCGAAGCTCTGTTCGGCCCCTCGTACGGTTCATACCGGGGCTTGTCGCGCGTCGAGTTTCATTATCAACGAATATTTTACGGGGATACGTACCAGGGCGATCAACGTATCAAACGACGTCGTAAAAATTCCCACGCTGCCCTAAAAATTCATTTTATTCCACATCAAAAATCACCTCTCAATACTTTTTCATCGTTATTTACACGTTTTTTTGTTAATCGCCACATTTAGCGAATAGACTCTTTAGCGAGATTTATATAACCCTTTATTTGTTTATTTTATAGTTGCCGGAGCGTTTCCCAGGCGAATCGGCCACCCGTACCAGAACAGAACACCCCCAAAGAGGAAGAAGCCACGAACGAGCTTCACGAGGCTCCAGATAGCGGAGCTTGAGAAGCGTTTCCACAAGCAGAAGTACCTGGCATCGGCGGAGAGAGCCGCCCTCGCAAAATCCCTCAAAATGACGGACGCCCAAGTAAAGACGTGGTTCCAGAACCGACGCACGAAGTGGAGGTGAGTTATTATTTCCATATAAAAATAAATTAATTTTCACACAATTTCAAACGAATCTTTGATGCGAGTCAATTATTGTCATCATTATATATTATTGTTACATATACGAGAGAAAAAAATATAAGAGAGTGAGTAGAATTTCTTTTTGAAAATATGATAAATCACGACGCCTCGGAATAATCTGTAATTAATTCGTAAGGCGTTGTTAATCACCGGCTCGTTAGGAATAAAGTCTCTCGGAGAGATATATCATTTGAAAGGGTATTGAAGAAATCTTGCGCGCGGATACTGGCAGTGCGTTAACAAGCTCCTGGGGCAATAATCCGCCGGTATTTTCACACATACCGGTGGGACATCGAATATTCATTCCTCTTTAACTCGAGTTGTCATTTGAGACTTAATAGTCCGTGTTTAACTACACACTTAACATGAATACAAATCATCGTGTGTGCCGCGAATGTTGGCGCGTGTAGAAAAGAGGCGCGGAGCGCGAAAAGCGATTGTCGTGTTTCTCGCGGTATAATACGGGAGAAACGAAACGGACACCGGGGCGAGCGTACAGACGGGCTCGCCGGTTTGTCAGCCCCGCTGGAACGATGATCGCGGCCGGGGAGCCCGCTTGTAAAGAGTGAAAGAGATGACAATAATGAGCTAAGACGAAAAAAATCGAAGACGAGCCGCACTCAACGTGTTCCTCGGTATGTTAATTCCCTTGTTAGCATCCCGATGACTTGATAAACGTTCAAATTTACACCGGGACTCACGTTCTTTCAGGAAAAAATAATTGTTAGATTGAAATAAGCCGGAAAAATTTTTTGTTTTATCTCGACGCTTTCTCAGAATTTCATATTTACGATTTATTACAAAATAATCGATTGATGTTATTAAATTTATTGTGATTATATATGTATCACTATTAATTGAAAAACATGAGAAACTAATTAAAGTGTAGTAAGAAAAATTAGAAACGTGCAAAAATGAATAAAAATGTGGGCATTGAAAAATTCAATATTCATTTTATTTTAGATAAGTATTGAAAAATCTCAAAATAGTTATATTGATAAAGAATATTGAATTTCATTACGAAATTCACGAGGATGAGTCTCCCATTAAAAGAAATGTTCATGTGTTCTTTTTTCCGTCGCGAACCTTTCAGTTTTTCGTTTATTGTTGTCTTTTATTTTTTCAATTTCGTATTGGTTTGTTTCGCTCTCTTAGGCTCTCTTCAAGATAAGCCCAGAACGAAAACACGTCATTTAGATAAGAAAGTCGGGTGGAGGGTTCGTGTGGTTGGTCCCCGCGGGTGCGACCGAGCCCGGGGGCGTCCGACCGGCGAGACATCGCGTTGTGGACATTCTTGAAGCATATCTCGTCGAGACGCTCTCTCATCGCCGCCAACGTAGCCTAAACGAAGTTTAAAAAAAGTCGAAGACATCGGTAACGGCGCAGCTACCAACAAACTATGACCTCGACAATCCAATCCTAAAAAGGAAGAAAAAAAAACCGAATTACGCGATGGCGATAAAAGAGAGCGATTTTTCGCTCTCTTAAGTAAAAATACACGAAAAATAAATTTAGAAAACATATATGCATTTCCGTTCTGAAGGACTATTTTCTTCTTTCCCTTACTTGTCAACCTTTCAACGACAATTTTCTGAACCAATTTACTCCGGCGTCATAGGTCCATTAAAATACGAAATATTCTCAAAAACGTTTTGAGGATATTTCGGTTCCGATAAAGGCCGATAACAGCGTTTCTCTGTCGAGCCAATATCCTGTCGATTCTGTCCCGAAATACATTACAAAAAACTAGTTTAAAAATACCTGGTGCAGGGAGCTCGTAAGCGTGTCGCCGATGCGAAGTCGCTGGTTAATATGTCCGGATAATCCTCGCGTTGAGTTTTAGTCGGCAAGAATCTCTCGAGGATCGGGATGGATGAGTCATCGGTAAAAGACACTAAAATTCTACCTGACGAGATGCCATCAAATATCGCGCCTCTTCGGTTCTAGAATGAAACAAAAAGCCACTTTTTTTCTCTTTATTCCCCGCTTTCCGAGATATCTGGAATGTCTCGTGTGGAGAAACCGCGACTCTCGGCCGACAGACCCGAGAAGAAAAAAGAAAAAAGAAATACTATACGCGTACACTCAATCTTCATTAACATACCAAAAACACGTTTTTATATCACGAACGATTAGAATATTTCTTTACGACTGGCAGCAAAAAATAGTTATCGCGATATTTTGAATTTATATTGGCGAAACGATATCTTGTTAATAAATAAGAGAGTTTCGAGAATGAAAAAAAAAAATTACATCTCTTTGAAAGCGATAATTTTTCTATTTTTCATCTCGATATGTACGAATGCGACAGAAAAATTTTATTTTCGTAACACTCTCGAGAAAGTAAAACAAGATTCGAACAACAAGAAATTAAAAACAATTTATTTGAGAATCAATTAAATATATGCAAATAAATTAAAATATATAAAAATAGGAATTTGCAGTCTATATGGTTATAGTAAGAGTCATTATTATGGAAACAATTGATGCTTTTTGAAAATATAGGTAACTTAATCGTATACTCGAATTGGCTCAGTGTTAAAAAATGGGATTATCAATCGCAAATATCTTCATTAAAAATACGGCAATGATGAATCTTCGAATTTTAAAATTTTTTTGCTACGATACGAGAATATGAAAAATTTTATTTTCGACAGTTTCTTACTCAAGAAAATAGTGTGAAACATTGAAAAAAAATGCATTTGCGAGTGCGTCTATATTGCATCGGTAGAAACAAAAGAACGGAAGAAGAAAGAGCGAGAGAGTTGAATAACGAGATGACCGAGCTGGGCGCGCGGACGAGATAACTCGTCTTCAATAATTCAGATACCTAACAGCTTGTCCCTGTCCTGGTACATAATGTAGTCGGTGTCCCTCTCCGGCGTCGTCGTTTCCCCGCGGTTCCGTCGCTGGCTCTCTCGCCCCGTCGCGGCTGCAACGAAAGTCAAAATCATATACGCTCCGAAGTCTCTTTCATACAATATTCCGGCCCGTGCCGCTTCGTCACGGAGAACATCGACGTTCCTTCTTCGCTTTTAAACTGTCAAACATTCGCGCCCCGTTGAATCGCCATCGATTTCACGAGGGGAAATTTCGAGTGGCTGACACGCAAAACGCCAGAAATTCGCGTCACTTTGCATGGCAGAGTCAACCGACTTGGGTCCTTTTCTCCGTTTAGAATTTCTCGGTTCTTTTTTCGCCAGTTTTTTTTTTCGTTCTTTTTCATACGGATGTACGCTTTCTCGCTCGTTCCTCCTCGTCCCGCCGTGTGCTCAAAAGAGAGCGAGAGAGATCTCGTTTCTCTCTCTGATGCCATTCCGGTGCGTGTTAGCGCTGCTACTCGCTTCGTTAAACATTCATCAACCCCCTGTGTACGAGCACCCTCGTAAACTTGGCTCGGAACACGATTCGGGCGGCAAAAGGCTCGCCGTGTTGCATCAACGCTCTTTCTCGCGACTGGAACGCGCCGTGTCTCCGACGAAAGAGAAAACACAGAATCTTCATAAAAGAGAAATAGAAAGAGAGATGGAGAAACGGAAGGATGCGCTTAAAGCTACTATATTTGCATATTTCGAGACTAAAACGATAAACAACGGTATATACAACTATGAGGATGCTAAAAAGATGGAAAAATTTAATTAAATAAAAATTAAAAATAATGAATAGTGCATATGTTTAGAAATATTGCTGGTTATTATACTATATATTATTGCTCAATATATTTTTTCTTTATAAAATGCTATAAAAATAAAGATATATAGAGTTGATTTCTCACTCATGAAAAATAAATCATTTGTTTTAGCGGAACATTTTTCAATTGACATTTAACAGTGTTTGTTAATTTTCGATTGAAATTTCAGTTCACCACGTACATTTGGTTCATTTTAAAAATACATTATTGGCAACAGCAATGGACGATTCGATAATTGGTCTGTGAAACAGTTATTTTCTGCGCATAGAGGCAACGTACTAAAAAGCATTCGTGACAATTCCATCCTCCGGATGTTCTCTCATTTCTCTCTCTCTCTATTTCTCTTTGCGTTCGTTGTTAATTAAATTCTGTTAATTCAATCCAACTATATATGTATAATCCTCCCCGTAATTAAATTTCGATATACTTTCGTACTTATCCGATTTTTAATCCGCTGTATCAATTTCGGAACTCAATTATTCATCAGACGAAAATTAAAATTTGTTCGCATGCATCGATTATGTATAGCGTACATCTCGTATGAAATCAACGATTTAACAATTATTAAATTGAAAAAGATTGGCTCCGACATTTATTTTCAGGTTTTTTTCAATCACTTTTGTAATCTACTTTTATAAATCATATTTTTGTACATTTTATAACGAATTGATTCGAAAAAGTTCTCGAAGTTATCGAATATTTTCTATACAATTTTTTTTTCGTGTTTAAAATCAATCGCGACGAGCCATGTCACTCTCGGAATGAAATCGGAGCTAAAAGGTTCGTATCTTTTCGTAATAAAGATAGTCCGAGAATGAAAATAGAAGATGGAACGATGGCTCGATAATTATGGCGAGGAAGGTACGAGGAAAGTTGAATAAAAGAGCAGAGAAGAGGGATGGACGTTCGAGCGCGAGGAACGAGCGTAAAGCTCGCGAGCTCGTCGGGGCTGCAAAATTTAATCGGGACAGCGCCCTCAATTATTAATTGCTAACCGCGTTAATTACACGCAGAGGCGCAGAGAGGAATTCCTGTCACCGTCACAATGGCGTAATCAGGATTATCGGGAATAAACGTAAACGACAGACCATACTTTTTTACTTTTTGAATCATATTACGAACAGTGCAAAAATTAAATGTATATAAATTTTCATCAATAATAAAATGATTAAAATTTAATAAAATAAACAAATTATTATATATAAAAATAAATTTGTTATTATGAAGAATTATAATTTTCTGAAAATCATCTATAATGCTCAATCCATTCGTGAAAATGCATGAAAATGAGTAATTAGTTCAATCACAGGAATAAAAAAGAAATGGAATGACCTGAATTTTTCAAAAGACTTCAACGAAATTTGAAGAATCGTATCTACAAAAATTCAAAGTGAAAAAATTTTTTAAGTGAGCAAGGTTCGGTAGCTGTAAGCTCTCGTTATTATATGGTGCTAGGCACGAAAACATCTAACGAGGTATCTAATACGATTCCTGGAAAGTTTCGATCTGAGTAGCGAAATTGATCGCCTTACACGCACGAATTTGCTTCCGCGTTCATGAAATCCTCTCATTCTTACTTTGTTGTTGGTGATGTAGATATGGTTATTAGAACCTGTGCGAGGGTCCATTTGAGAAGAAGAAAAAAAAAAGAAAACGAAAAAATGGTGCAAATCTATTACGTGCGTGAAACTTTTTTTCCATATTCATATTTTTTCTTTCTTTGTTCATATTTTCGTATATCGGAGGCTTAATGAGGACAATATAGTAACAGCAGAAAGAGAAATATTAACAGGTAGCCGAGAAAAAAGACGTCGAGGATCCGTGTGAAATTACAGGAAGTCCCTCCTCTCATTCAGTCATAATTTGTGTGTCCTCACAGTTACACGAGTCGAAACACACGTCGGAATCGTCCATCCTTCTATATTTTTTGCTCCGCATTGCCAAAGTCGGGAGAGGGAAAAAATGAGTTGTAATTTTTTAGAAAGTGTGTCCAAAAGCAATCTCCGAAATTTTTTGCGCACTATTTTTTATTCCTAGACCGGAAGTGTCCATTCGAAGCACGCGAACTCTTGACTTTTCTTCGTACATCGTCACTTCGTCGCTCGGAATAAACGGTTCCGTTTAATGAAGAAACTCGTCCGGCGATGATAAAAATTCGTGGATCTCTTGACGCCACGTAATTATATGGAGAAAAAAAAGCGTACATGTAAGGCACCGATCTGAAACACACCGAAAAGAGACACGGATAAAAATTCGGATCGGTAATTCGAGAGGAGACACGACGCCGAGAACGCCACTGGTCTTCTCGTGATCCCTTTTTCCATCTCACTTTCTCTCATCTTCCTTTCGTATACTAATATACGATATATACCTACACTCGAATCTACACAAAAGTATACATATACACGTGTATATCTAAGAGATATATTTGAACCACCGAGCCCCGGAGAACCTGTTTGCCCTAATGATCGGTCTTGGAAAACATCGAAATTGGACCGCGGCTCCACAGACACACGAGGGCAAATACGGAAACGAGATATTGAACGACTCGCGGGATACATTAAACCTTCGAACGGACACACCTCGCTCGGGATGACTTCGTATTATTTGTGAGTCCTCTCAGTTCTCACTATGCTCCTCGTTTCTCGGATTTCACAGTTTCGACAAATTTCGCTCTCGTTTCCCCATTTTTTCTCCTCAAATCCGCTCGCTCTGTCATTATCTTTTTCGTCATCACTTTTCGCCTCTTAAAACAAAAAAAAACAACAAAAATCCGCAAATTTTTTTCTCTCACCTTTTATTCATTTATACAAACACTGATGCTTATTAGCAAAAAAAAATGTTTTCACGAAATAATTTTATTGATTATATAAAAATTAATAAAAAGTTTTTATTTTTCATTTTAAAAAAATATTAAAAAATTTTTCGTTCTCCATATATAACGAGTTAAGCATCGCGAAAAATTCTAGAACTTTTTATACAAATTGTTGTTTTTTTCCTTCTCGGCAAGTCGCTAATTTATCCTACGCTAGTCCATAATTCATGAAAATTAAATGCGCGACGATAAGTGAATAAAAAAACTCTTAGTTTGTATCCCGGGATGGAATAGTATGCAAATTGATTCCCGGTAGCGTTTTACGAGCGCGATATTAATCAGGATTATCGAAATCGATGTAATTAAAGTCGTCATCGGTTTCGTGCGTGAAAATAAACACAAACGATAACAGCAAAGAGTATCAGCAATTATAAGCGAAAGGAGCAGAATATTAGGCCTGGTAACGTTTTAATTGGCGCTGGGAACAAGATTATCTCTAATGGAGCGAGAAAGACGAATCAAGAGCGCCTCCCTTTTCGCGAGTTCTCCATAAAAGACTCGGGGACTACTCGCGGCGCTCTCGCAAGTCTTCCGCGCGAATTTCGCCGGAAATGTCTTCGTCGGCGAACCGGTGGGGATTCCTCGATTTAATCGGGCAAAGCGTTCGTTTACCAGCTTCTCAACGATTCCCAGGATATGTACGGCGCAAAACGCCGAGCAAAACGTTCCGATGAGATTTTTCCCTCTCTCTCTCTCTCTCTCTCTCTCTCTCTTCGCTCTTTGCTCTCGCCTTTTCTCCTTCTCGCTCCTCTCAATTGGCGATCTCATTGCGCAGGTCGGCGGTTTTGCGATGGTGGGTACGATCTCCTTGCACCGAGAGGCGAGAAACTCTTCGCGGATAAACTTGGACGCGTCGTGATTCGCTTTCCTCCTTTCTCCCGTTCGGCCGCTCTCGCCACGCCTCGAACGTACCGCCGCGCGGGCGCATACGCTTCCCTCGCTCCGGCGCAGGTGCATAACCCTCGATAAACTGTTTCGTTATTTTACGTGCATACCTCGCCAGCTACCGAGCTCGAAACTTCATAAAATCGCGTAATCGGCGATCTTGCACGGATCAACGATCGACCGTTGTTGTGCAAACTTTGGAAATCGAGTTCATATCGTCTTTACATAGAAATTCTATATTTTTATATTACATAGGCAAATAAAATAAAATATTCGATTGAATGAAACTTCAACATTGAGCCATCAAAGTTTGAGAAATCAGATATTTATTCTTAACATTTATAATAATGCAATGTATGTATAATATATTTAAAAAATTTTAACTTCCTGCTAGAAAGTAATTCTTAAATAGTAAAGTTTTGTCCAGATATATGTATAACTATAAATTTTAGTTCCGCATTCAAACAAATCTTCCGAACAAATTTATTATTGAAAAAAAGAGTTTGGAACATTCCCAACACGTCCTGTTTGCTAGAACAAATTTATCAATCACTTCGATAATGACGAAATCGTATCAAAGAACTATAAATCATTTGGAAAATATCAAAAGAAAACTTTTCATTCGGTGCAAAAATGTCAAGTCGAGAAATTTCGCACAAACAAACATTATTGCAGAGAAAATATGGGAAAAATCTCTTTATTTTTTGAGAACAGAAAAAAAAATAATTTTGAGAACGGCAAAAAAATGCCACGGAGCGAAAAATTGTTCGCAGCGACAGATTATACGCACCGTGCGAAATGAAGAACAGACGTCGGTCGACAATTTCGAGGCTGCTCGCGCTTGATGCCTCTTCCCCTGGCCCTTTTCGCAATCGAATTAACTTTATTACGTTTGTCTTCTGTCTTCCACCCCAACAAGGACGATTTCCCCGCGCGAGCTCTTCAGGGCGAGCCTAATTGTCTCTTATCCCGTGACTCGCATTCTTCCCACATCCACCTCCTACCTGTGCGTGTGGCACACGTAGACTCGAGACACGTCGAAATACTCGTAACTGAGTGACACCAGGCTCGTGCGACGTTTACCAGCAGCGTTCTGTCAGAAAAGAAAAAAAAAGAAGACGAAATCCATCTTAGACGTCGAATGTAAATCAAAAAATTTTATTTCCAAACAAAATAAATAATAAACGAACAGTTCTTTTTAATGATAATTTACGACCAAAATATAAATTAATACAAGATCATTAATTAGGTGGTAACCTGACTCTATTTAAATAAAATTATATCTTCAAAACGTTATGTTACTGCACACATGTTTTTTTATGATAACTCTAATTTGGTTCTTACGATATTTTTAAGAAATATTCTTTAACAAAAATCCTATAAAGATTTTAAACTTAAAAATATCACGCTTTTAAACTTTAAACGTCATTTTTTAACGTGACTATATATACCGAGACATTTATCTTAAAGAATGAAATCCTCCGTAGCAAATGTACATACATATGAAACGTAAAAGAACGAATGTATGAAAAACAATTTAACTCTATTTGATGAAAAATATTGAAAAAGTGATATGACATTGTTACAGGCGACAGACAGCGGAGGAGAGGGAATCGGAGAGACAAGCGGCGAATCGTTTGATGCTCTCGCTCCAAGCGGAGGCGCTCGGAAAAGTCGGTTATCCGAGCGGTGTCTCGAGCCATCCGAGCGGCGGATCGGTGCCTAATTTGGAGGGTCAACAAGGCCCGCCGCCCCTGGCTCACACGGTGGCCCAGTGGGCATCACCTTACGGACCTCCGCAGCCTCTTGCCGAGCCCATTTGTTGAGCTTCGAAAGAGCAACGAAAAGTACCATCGGTAAAAAAATAAATCATTTAAACAAGAAAAATAAAGCGCTCGATAAACCAAATTTAACTCCAAACTAAATAAATCTTTCGCATCTTCTGGAAATAGGAAAAATAACAGAGATCAATCGAGCTCGCAGAACCAAGTTTTCTTTTATTCCACTCAGAAAAAAATATCTCTGATTTTCTCAAATTACGAAAAATACGAAATAATGATCCGTGAAACCCACCTCTGTAAATAAAATGAAGAGCGTAAAGATTTTGCTGTAAGATAAATGTGTGAGAGTGACGCCGATTATTTTTGTTTTTGTTCTTTCGAACGAATGTAACGAGAGAGGAAGGAAATTAAAGAAAAAAAAGTGGATAGTGTGTCTTGTGTATATAAAAATAATTACAATATCGAATGCTTGTAGAAAAAACAAGATTATAATCATAACGTCATTATAAAATATGATATTATCGAATGACATATTATCCATCGGAGAATCGAGAAAAAACACACACACATACACTCACGAATACACGTTTACGATTATAAATGATTATTTACGAATCTATATATAAGTGAATATTATATTAAAGTTAATGTACGACGAGTTATGTGATGTTACGTACCTATAAGTTTAATGTTGTATATATTATAAATATTCCTGAAACATGAGAATTATAAACAATGATATAATCATGTTCTAATGAAAGAAAATGGCTTTGCTATTCAATTACACAAATTTTCTTCTTTTTTTTTACATTGGCATACATCAGTTGTACATGTTTAAGCATCAATCACCATTCTTAAACATCGATCATTCGTTTTCAAACGTAAACCAAGAAGCTCGAAAAGTTGTCGGTTATTATATATTTTCTTTTCAATTTTTCAAATCTAACGACCTGCCTGATTGGAACACACACAAAAATCATTCATATTTTTTTCAGGAGAAGATTAGTATACATTTCTCTGAGATAAGTTTTTTTTAATTGACGCTTTATTTCGAGAAGAAATCTCGGCTATTAATTTAAAAAATATTAATCGCCGAAATAGCTTTCGTATATTTATTTTTTTACGTTCGTATTTTATGTCGGTGCGTTTCAATCCTCGTTTGTCGATTTAGTAAACGCGAGATTAACAAGCGCGAGATTAGAAGACGCGAGATCTTTTTTTTTCTTTCTTATTTCACGAATGATCCGGTAACAACATCCGGCGGTCGTTTTTTTTTCGAATCTTCCGCCACAATTATTTTATTTCCTCGTAACGATCGTCCGCGCGCGCGCGCAAAAGGACTTCACGCGGGCATTTTTGTACATGTGCAGGCACACATACTGTTCTTCTCGCTATGAAAGAGGCTCATCCTCTTGCCGGATGTGGCCGCCGCGTTTACTGCCGATAATTGCAGAGCGAAGAGACGCCCTCTTATCTCCTTCTCACTCCCTCGCTCCCTCTCTTTTTTGTTTCTCGCTTTTCGGACCCCCGAAACGATTCTTTGGAGACAAATTTCGGTCGTGATGAAAAATAGGAAAAAATCCTCTGTTACTTTCGAGAATTTAATCGCTTGCCGGCAAAAAATCAATAAAAAAAAACAAAATAAAAAATCATAGAACAATAAAATATTTGAATCAAATAGAAAATTTTTCATGCAAATAAAATTACAAGCAATTTCCAAGTACGAAGGGCACAAAAAAATTCTTTTAAACTCAAAATTAACATTTTTCGCTGAAAATTTATCGACGTAAATGTCAGCTCGATGGTCAATGAATAACGAACTGAAAGCATAAATCATTTTAAGGGAAATATAACGTTATTCTTTCTATCGCACGTTACAGTGCATTCTAAAAATTAACATTGAATTTGAAAAAGGCTTGAAAAAAATAAATAAACAGGAAATGAAGAAAAAAGAAATATATTTCAACATTGATTTAATACGGTATCTTTCACGCTACCCTTGTCTATATAGACCACAAACACGTCTCCACAAAGGAAATTTTGTGATGCCACATGGTCGTCGAGAACGAACCCTGTAATCTGAAAATCTTGACGCTGGTTGCAGGCTCGGGTGGTTTTTCGGGTAAAAAAGGAACTCTCCCGTCGAGTCGTTCCGTATTTGTAAAGTTCTCATAGGTGTCATTAACGTGATGTATATCCGGAGACTCGAAAAAAGTCTCTTTCGGTAACGACTGACCGAGACATCCGGATTTATTGCCTTTGAATGACTATTTAATAAGAAATAAATATATATCTGAGAAAAAAAAACAGAAATAAAAAATCGAACGATGTGTGCAGGAAGAAATTAGAAAAATATCTAAATCGATCTATAATAAACGTTTTCTATTTTATAAAAAAATTGATTAGAAATAAAAATGAAAGCTTGATTACAGGAAGCAAATTTTATAAAATTATTTTAGAAAAAAAAATTCCATATATGTATTTTGAGCATCGAAAAAGATTGATCGGAAGTGTTCGTTTTTAAAAATCGAATCGTAAAAAGAAAATCTTGTTATTGTTTCGTTGATAAATTTTCGTTAATTTTCCTCGCTAAATTGAGAAAAATATTCAAACGGCAATGGAGGTGTAGTTGGGAATGGACGTTTATAATTGGCGAAAAATACAAGTGGATTCGTGGGTCAGAGGCTGAAGGGGGAAAAGCTAATTTATCGCGTGCTGGAAGAGCGAGTTCATACATCGGCAGCCCTCTCGACCGTGCGAGTGTATAATAGAGAAACAGATCCCCCGGGAGCGAGGCACACGCCCTTGGAATTAATCCTCGATCATACATCAGTGGATTGTGTACGAAAATATATACAGAAGCGCCGGATCCCCGTGTGCCTTTTTCCCCTTCGTTCAACGATCGTTTGCCTGCACGAATGCTCGAAAATCGCACATTCTGCTCTGGCAACAAACACGGACCAGCCATTGTCATCTGACGTGAAAGTCATTGAGCACTTTTTCCCTCTTTTCAATTATTCCTTACGAAAAGAACAACGCGATCGAAATTATTTTTATTTTTTATTATTTTTTATCCGGCATACTTGACTCTATAAAAGCAGAAAAAATCAACATCCGTCTCTTGTATATTTCCTTTAAAAAAACAATTGGCCTAAATATCAAAATGTTATTTTTCTCATAATTTTAGACATTAATTACAGAAAAAGCTGTTGTATCAAATTATCCATCAAGAGATGTTTTATTCAACGTTTCCTGTAATATTTCATGATCGCAATTCGGGAGACAAATTTTTCCCATCAATGTTTAAAGGAACAAAAATAAATTTTCATTCGACGAGTATATAATTTCGTTACGCAAGCTGCCAATAATTGCGGTATTGCCAACAAATCGTGCACGTTGAATCGAAGCACATGTAGAGCTGATGGCTCGTGAATGTGCGTCGCGCCGGACGTGGAGAGAGCACGAACGGGGGCGAGAGAAAGAGGCGAAAATTAAAAAGTAATTCAATATTAGCTCCAGTCTGGTCTGGCCGACGAACGACAATTACGTATCGCGACCCGTGTACCTGCGCCAATTCTCGCACCGCAGCTCGATATTTCGCTCTCCAATTTCATTCGAAGATATTATTTATTATACATGATCACCGAATCGAATAAATATTCTCGCGTGGGTTGTTATTATTACGAGTTCTTCACACTGAACGCATGCCATTTTCCAATATTGCAACACACAATACGAATGACCAACGAAATAATTCCATTTTTCGTAAACTCGGAATTCAATTTTTCCTTTTTCGCGGAGACAATTTTGCGAAACGGCAAAAATCACGTCTGGTCGTGAAGGACGCAAGTTTCTCACAGTTATTCGATTTTTTAAACGTATAGATATACAGGGTGTATTGATAGCACAGAAAGAAAAGGACAACTTCGTAGGAGGTCGAACGGAACGAATCAATTTTCTCAGGCCATTAGGGACACCCCGAGAACCCCGCGTTTCGCGAAATGTCTTCCTAAATGGTGGATCGTTTGTAATATTGGCCGAAGATCAGCGTATGTGTCTATTTCCTGCTCGTAAAGAAGACCGCTTCCCAGGAACTAACCAAAAAGTTCGAGAATCCGGGAACTTCATCTATTTCCGATCGTTTTGCGGTTTTCGGACTCGCAGTTATCGTAATGTTTCTTCCAGTGAAATCTTTCCAGCGGTGCAAAAACTCGATCGAGCCTCCTTGAACAATTTATTATTTTTTGCACGTTTTGTTTTTTTTTCGGCTTTTCGACATTGAGAAAAATTATCGAAAGTATATAGTGAATTTTCGGTGATTTCGTTCCTGCCTTTCGTCTCCTAAAACAGTTATAACGAAGATCTTTCTACTGCAATAATTGCTTGTTAAAATATTTTATTAATTTTATTTCATAGTTTTATATATAAATTATTTTAAAAGTGAAATTTCATTTGGAATTTTCTATTTAGGATACGTCTGTCAAACATTGTTATTTAACGAGAAATACATTTTCTGAAATCGAAGAGTGATAAAGTGCTCATCCACAAAATATAATAGAATAATTTTTTTACATGTTTAAAGAAATCATAAAAAGTTTGAATAATGAACAATGTACTTTTACGGTGAAAATAGTGTTTTAGGAAAAGTTGAAAAATTTGCAGAGCGAAAAACAAGTGACTGTTGGATTTGAACGGGGAAGGGAGGAAGTCGAGAGGACGACAAACGACAGCCGACAGACGCTCGACAGGTCGAAAAAGCAATGTGGTTTATCGTACAATAAGGGAACGAGCGGGCGCGGTAAAGGAAAAGGGAAAGACATCCCGGGTTCTCGCTCTCTTTTTCCCCGTTCTCGCTCGATCTCTCTCCCTCGCTTTCTCACCCTCTCGCTCTCATCACGGCTGAGCACTGAGCCATTTAGGATGATTGCTCGATTTATGTATTTATACAGAACGCGTCCGACATCCCGTCCCGCCACCCACGCTCTCCGCCCTTTAATCCGCCCTCTTCCTCCCGCTATCGTTCCTAATAACATTCATTTCGAAGTTTTAGGTGGCACGACGCGAAGCGCGCCCTCGACAACTTGTGCCCGTAACACATCGACGAACCCCGCCGCTTCGAACTTTCCTCAACAGCATTGACAAAAGACTGAAAAACTTTGGCTAGGAGAAAAACGAAGAACCAGAGTTTAATCAAAAACATTTTAAAACTATTGTTTTTCTTCCACGATTGATATTCATAGACTTGCTCGATAAGTTATACACTGCGTTTCAAAAAAAAGAAGATAAAATAAATTGAAATTATCAATAAGTAGAACAAAAAATCGACCTTGTGATAATTCATTTTTTTTCATAATAAAATTTTTATTTCAACACTTATTCGCAGAGGTGAAAAATTATTGAAAATTTTAACGAAAATGACAAGAAAAACTCTGTCAAGAATTTTTGACGTATTGCAAAGTATTCCATAGCGGGAAAATGATTTTTATTATATTTTCTTTCCAAAAGACTCGTCAACGAAACTTCTCCTACGTATCCATACTTTGTCTCTTTCCATTCGAGTTGTATTCACAGCGGTGACTTCCCTCGGGAGCAAAGATGAGGCAGCAGGGGAAGAAATTTTGGAGTCTCGTGCACGCTTTGACGGGAACGATCCAAACAAGTTGCAGCAAAAGAGGCAACGGATGGGAGCAACACGCGAATATCTCCATCTGGTACAGGCCGAGGAAGAGCCAATGGAGAATCACCCAGAGAAGGCTCGCTTCGATCTCTCGCTCCCCTGCCCCTCCTCCTATCCCAGCTCACTGTGACATCGTGACGCTTTAATATTTAATGCGATTAAACTCGTTTCGTCTCGGGATCCGAGAGTCGGATAATTGCTTTCTGATTAGTCAGACCAAGTTCTAAGTGTATTGAAGCCCTCGAGAGTGACGACGCACCGCCTCTTACTCGATTGCACTCGAAGATCTCGATTCGCGCCATACTTATTATATTATTCTCGTCGATGCATCAAAATTTACAAAAATATAATCATTTCGCTGATTATAAAAATGTATTGTCTTATCTCCAATGCATGTCGATGAGAAATACATTTAATCCACTTTTTTTTAACGTTTCGACCACACGATCAAAATGTAAAAATAACACGAATATAATGTAGTTGCATTTTTTTGAGCAATAAATTATTCAAACTCCAATTACTGTTTATCGGACACAAAAAGTCGTTTCTTGCATCGAATTGAGCAGAGTGTGCCACTTGGGTATCGAACGCTGTCGCCGGAGTCGTCTTCGTCGGTGAAGACAATCTTGGAAGCCGCAGAGGTACGATTCTCTCGTGCAGATTTAATCCTTCACGTCTACCCAGCATCCATCTGACCCCATGAGGGTTCACTGACTCTTTCGAATAAATCTGTACGCGCCTTAAATACGGAATTACATCGACTCTCTTATTCCACACTCAACGTCGTCATCACGTATGCTAAGCTTCAATTGTTTTTACTCTTGTTTATATGATTACCATGCAAAATATGTCAACGTCATATATCAGAACTCTCAACTGTCTGAAAAATGTAATAAATCGATAAAAAGTAGATGATTATTGATTTGATTTCCTCGCACTTCATCGAAATTCGAAGAATTCCAAGAATGCGAGAACGGAATTCAATTTAATCGTCACTAAAGTCCAGGGGAGAAATATCGTCAAATCCCTCGTGTAAGGAGGGTCAAAAAAGGTCGAATGCTTTTCCAATCAAAAGCAAAAAGCATCGCGACCGACACGCGAGATTTCGTAAAGACTTGAGTCTGAAATAAAAATACAACAAATTTTATAGCCGAATCGTAATTTTTTTAAAAAATTAACGACGATGAAGAGACAAAAAAAGAATAAATTCGTAAATGAAAATCTGTAAATCTAAGATACAAGTGGCAGGGATGAATGGTGGAGAGAAGAAAAATGGGATAAAAAAAAGTAAAGTCTCTCTATCTCCGGGATTTAGCATGGAACAGCCTGTACGGCGGGTAATCCTTGGACTCAACGGGTGTCTCTGTTCGCCAGGGTTTCACTCCATCTTGGCGTTGACAGAGGAAATCCCCAGTGCGCTCAGCACCGCCGGCCGTACGTCGTCGTGAAGAGCGAGAGAGACGAAGTGATCTCTATCGCGATGCTCTCTTGAGCACGCTGTCCAATTACATCGCGGCGAAAACTTAATTAACGCGGCCTCGGCGAGCAGGGAAAGAGAAAAAATGGGGAAAGGGTTCGGACCTTACGCGCGTTTACGTTTTCCGATCGATGAGAATCCAATACTTCGCGACGATAGCACTCTCTTTTCGTCGAACAGCCCGCGGTTCGTGATACCACATTTCATTTTCTCGCATAACAACACCTCAAATATCAAATTATCGTGGAAATTTTTCAAATATGAGAAAATCCAGCCTAGATATCGAATCTTAATAATTTTGAAGCTTTTACGAATGAGTACTTTCTTCACGAACAATACATCAAAATATTCATTTTTTTTGAAGTTTAAATATAATTTAATAATTTTATCATACACACGGTATTTTCTTACAATAATAACGATGGTCGAAAAAATGCTTCACATGGTCACACTCATTTTGAAATTGTGAACGGTGCCCGATTGCCAAACATGAGCTGGCAAATAGTATGATGATAACGTGACGATAACATGACAATGGCATACTATGAAAAATAAATTTGAAATGCATTATCGAAGATCGAAGAATTAATAATATGAATCGGAGTCCTGAGAATACTGAATTGTTTTTTTTTTACCGATTTATAATTAATGAGCGATAGAATTCGATTAATTATTTACGGTTCATTTAACTGAGACAGAGGGACTTGTGTCGATTTGGCTCCGACGACGTTTTTTATAGCAAATCCGTCAAAACGTCGGTTTTCTTCGACTGCAACGCTGGTATGACTATCAATTGTCGTTGTTACTGTCATAATCGTCGAATAAACGTTGATAGCCGTCGGCCTGCAGGATGTCTTGCAACTCTTGGCTCTCTTCCTCCTTCGTGTGATGATTTCGAAGAATCTCGCAAGGAACGAGATAAACCTAAAATATCGATAAGAATCTAAATAATATAAACATCAAAAGTATTATAAAATTATTCAAACATTAACGTCAATCTGCATATTAATTTCAAATGTTAAGTAACCTCGATCCGGTCTGACAAACGATATGAATTTATTTCAATTTATTATTTATCATATCGCAATTTGGAGAATATTACAGTGGTGCGATGACATAAATTTTATCTGAGAATATTAAATGCAACACGAGACGAATCGATATCGCGTCGGCTTGGTAGCGAACTCATCAGGCCGGTAACGTCCCACGCTTCTTGTACGTGGCTAAAATTAGAGGCGTCGATTTGTCGCCGATAATTTACAGCTCGATGTGCTCATTAATAAATCACAAGCACACGTTATATATAATTGTCCATCAGCTCGAGCATTGAATTCATCGCTCTCGCTGAAATATTCTTAGGAAATCGAATAAATTTTCAAACTGCGATCTCACTCACTCGTATATCTATCTAAAGTCCTCATTAAGATATACATGTCTCGTCAGCACTCAAAAATTACATGTTTCATACGAGTTATATATAAAAATATCTACATAAATACTCAAAATATCAAACTGACATGCTTGCTAATCTTTGAAAATATTTTATCGCGTTCTAAATTTGAGATATTGAAAAGACCTTAAAAATCTCACATTTTTATTTAATAGTAGCTCTGATTCTGCTTTTACGCGATTTCATTTTCCATTTGTCATCGCAATATCATCGAGACTAGAATATTGGTCAATTCCATATACTTACAGCCATTCATATTGGATGATTTAATGTTTGTTTAATAATTGCATTGCTAAGATCGTTGCATTTATTCGACCTTTTCGTACCTTTGTTTTTCCGTCGATTTGTCGTACCCTCCTTACAACTTTTTTTAAACGACAACTCGTCTCGCAGCAGAGTCCCGAGATAAATTCGGCAGTGGAAAGATCGAAATGCCGCCGGGTTAAATCACGAGGTTTCAAATCCGTCAACGACAACGCGGTATCGTCGCTTCGTTTCCCATTCGTCCAGCCTCGGCTGTATTGAAACGTTTGACAAACTACCATCTCAAGGAACACCGACATCACGAATAGGGACAAAGTTATTTTCACCATCTGTAAAATTATTTTTCTTAATAATTCAGAAAAAAAAGCAAAAAAGGCCATTGAATTATTCGAAATTTCACTGCTACTCGGAAAAACAAATGCGAAACTTGAAGAAACAGTAAGGTATGAGATTCTCTTACATTATTTTTATAACATAAGTGAGCCAACACGCTGCTTTTTATTTGAATAACAAATAAGCAACGCAATAAAAGTTTGCACCAATTATTTCGAGCGGCCGCTGGCAATATAGCAATTTTTGTGCAAATGCAAGCATGAGCTCCCAGCGATTTGTCTAATGCTGAAACGCTGGGAATGGTCGTTATACGATGCTCAGAAAATTTCTGGCTCGATTTGAAAGAGAGAGAGATCCTGAATTTATCTTATGAAAATTGGCATAATTTTCCATTCTAAAAACATATCCGACGGTGAAAAGAAAATTCACAAGAGCGAATCAATTTCCGTCGATCGATTTTCCATCTTAATTGAGCACTGACGTAACTTCTAGTCTTTATATTTTCTTCCATCTTTCTCTCTCTTTTATTCTCGCGATCCTGGCAACGACGAGTTGCGGAGCTCCCGCTCGCTCTTTAAACCCGCAGCGTGCAATGAGCGGTGAACGGCGAAACAATGGAAGTAGCCACTCCGAGCTGTGTCTCGGTTGACTCACCGGATCAACGATCCGTAAGAAAAATTGCATACAAAAAAACCGCCAGGAAAAAGGGAGCAGTCGCGGACCAATGTTTAAAGACGCAAAACTCGGGATTGTCACTCGGCTGCTTTCTCATCGCGCGGCTTCGAAATCGCTTATGCGGAGAAAATGAAACGAAAATATGAATTTCCTATATCGATTACGAAAACATGAAATATTTTACCAATGAAAAATCACACTGTGAAAAAGAAAAACGATCGTGTTGTGAAAAAAAATAAAGCAATTCGAATTAAAAAAAAACAATAAAATCATTATTTTGAGAAAAAAATGTCATTTTTCTTCGTAAAAATAAAGTATTTAGTAAACCCGATGAGGTGAGAAATATCGTGCGCCAAAATCAGGCGCAGGACGACGAAAGGGTTGCACCGCCTTGATTCCTCTTTCGCTTTCTTCTTTCATCAGAAAATTTTCGAAGGGTGCTCCTCCGTTGCGAACGCTAATTTTAAGAGGCCATTAACGCTATACCCGCGTGCGTTCCCGGTCATTAAGATAAGAGTAAGTGCTACTAAGTGTCTCGGGGATAAGAGAATGCTGAACGCGTCTCTGTCTCGCGTTAGAGAGGAAGAGTCCGTATTATACGCGGAGACGATTGCGACCGATCGAGAGGGACCGATTTTTTTTTCTTCGCCACCCTCAAAGGCCTGCTAGGTCGTTTAAATGTACACAAAATACGATGAACTTTACGGCGTTCGAATTTAAGCAAGCTTCGATAATGCACACTTAAAGAAAATAAAATCTTTTTTTTTCAATGTAAGTCTAGGAATTATTTTCGTGGCCTTTAAAAAACGTTAAACTTTCCGGTGACAAAGTCGACACAATTGAAGACATTTTTTTTTATAGAACACTGACGATTTTTCTTCGAATAGAAAATCTTTCGTTTTTGACTCGACTGTTAGAATTTTTTATAAAATATGTTGTATTGTACGGTGTTATAAAAGTCTCTGTAATAATTCAGTTTTTTTTAATTGTTCATAAAAGATAGAAAAATGTATTTTAGGTACTAAAATTTCACAAGATTGCTTGGGTTATTACATGATACCAATATATACTTTTCTCCATAGAATATTTCTCCTTCTAGTAAAGTTACAATTTTTAGAAATATCATGTTTAGCAAATATCGCATATAAACTATTTTACTAAGATTCATCAAACCTAGCATACATTTACATATTATTTCGAATAGATATCATGAAAATTTGACTGTTCCAAATATAAAAGTACGACACACACCCTTCAGCTACCTTCAGTGAAAGTTTACGATAAAAGGCAACAAATTGGAGATAAAAAACATTTATTTCATGAACTCCTGAAAATTATTTTCACGTAAAAAATCCTTCGGACAACAGACTTTTTTCAACAGAACAAAAGGCATAAATTTCCTAATAAAATTTTTTTTTTATTGCAGCGATATTTTCCGAGCATTTCTTTCATATTTTAAGCCATTAGCGATTTCATCGTTCTCGAACATCGCTTCATAACTCTCTTTTTTTCTCCTCTCTGCATCTCGTCGAATGATTACAGCCCGCATAGACATATTTCGTACTTTATACAACTATAATACTCCGTTTCGCAACTCCATCACTCTCGCACTTTCAATTTTAACGTTCAATAGTCGATTCGTTGATGCAACACGCGGAAAAATGGAAAATTTATTCTCAAACGCGCGAAACGATCTAAACGAGCGGAGAGAAGAGAAAAAGTTCAATGTGGAAATATATTTTTTTCGCGGTACACAATTTTTCGAGAAATTCCTTTGCACGATTGAATGATTGTTTCATATCCCGTTTGTGGAATCGACAGACAAAAAAGGAGATAAAAGCTTCCATTTCTTTCACACGTAATGAACGTACGAACCTTTATGTTGGTGTGAATTTGACCGAAGCTACGTAAAGGAAGCTCGAAGTATCGTTTCGCGATATTGATTTTCTCATTATTCGAGTTACGATTCCAAGTTGTTTATTCGCTTTATCCCAGGCGTATCTGCGAAACGTTATTCTCGCGGTCGATTGAACTCTTCCGTGGTCGAGAAATATCAAAACTCACGCCAACAAGACTTAGAAAAGGTTTCAAGAAACGCTTCTGAGTTTATCGCGATTACGATTCCATAAATTCACACGAAAGATTGAGCATTTAAAAAATCACAATAAAGTAAATCAAATTGTTTAAAAAACGAAGAATAAAAAATTGTGTAAAAAAATGTATACCTCAGTTTCGAGTTATTTCACTGAAAAATTAGGGATAATATAAAAAGAAAATTTTTAAATACACGTAAGTGCTCGAAATCATAATCTCTAATGATCAAAGCTCATACATATTCTTCAATAATTCTCAAATCGATTGGAATATATCCACGCCATCTCTTGGTTGGTTTCAAAACTTCCTTTCTTTCAAGAGAAATAAGTTTTATCATTCACTTCTTTTCTTTTCGACTGATGGTCACAGTTATCTCTTCATGAATTAATATATACGAAAAAATTATTTAAGAAATTAATGAAATGATAAAAAATGTCTCTAAAAAAATTAATAAACTCATTTATTATATTTCCATAGTAATAATTTTGCATAATGTTTCATTTACTTGAGAGCTTAGACTGAATAAAAACTATATTTCAAAATCGATTTTTAACAAATTGTTTAATAAAACTCTCAATGTTTATCATGTTATGTTTATAATTATAGTGGTTTGAAAAATAAATGTAAAGTTCGAAACTGTAAGTTAAAATGTTCGGAGTTAACAATCCCTTTCCGCTGGCTGGATGTAAAGGAACCATCCTGTCCTTCACTCGGGAAGCAGATGATAAAAATAAAACAGCGATCAGAGTAAGAGCGCGTAAAAAAAATAAATGTGATAATAAAATTTCCCAAAACGTGTCGAGCACTCGAAAAAATTGAATGTATCACATTGTTTTTTTCTGGATCCATTCCTACATTTTTGTTATTCCTTTTGTTTGATCGCCTGACGCCCTTTCGGCTGTCCCCCCAAACCGTGAAGTACGCACGAGGCTTTTTCCAGACGTTTCTTAATCAAACGCGCGAGTGACAGTCGATGATGCATGGGCGAAGTGGGACAATAACATAATTACAAACGAAAAATAAATTTACTGAAAAACGACAAGAAAAATGAAAAATATATTTTATTGGAACCTTGACGATTATGACGTACGTGAACTCAAAAAATGAATACTGATTTACATTATACCAAATTCTGACATGTATCATGAAAATGTCGGAAGTTGCTCGTTAAAAATGTTCTCGAATACTCTACAACATATGTATTTCAGTGAAATTTCGAATACGACAAGACACTTAAAATTCTATATAATATGTATTGTGTTTGACCATTTGCAAAAAACTTTGATCAATACCAATATTTTATGTTTATACTGAAAATTTTATCATCAAAATTAGATTATCAAATGATCAAACAATTTCTTAATTTAAGGAGGTTCTAGTATGATTTTTAATTAAAAATATTGTTCCTGTAAAAATTAAAGATAAAATAATCATGCAGATTATATCTTTTAAAGATATAATTTAACAATTTATTGAAAAACGTTATGCTAAAATGCTTGAAAAATTTGATAAGCTTTCGGTGAAGCACGGTAAAGATATTCAATATTGAAAAGTACGATATCTAATAAAATTGGCTCTTACAAGAAGCTACGAAAAATTGCAATTTTGAATCATAAATATCTCGATTTTTACACGGTAAAGCCTTTTTAAATTTTACATAGACTTGTGTGATGAAGAATTTTATGCAAATTAAAAAAAAATTATCTTCAACGACGACGCATGCAAGTATACTTTCTTAAAAAATCAAACGCATCTAATTTACAAAAGTAAAATCTAAAAAAAATTCAATGACGTATCTGAATTTATGCACACGAAGAAAAATGTAGTTAAGCAAAAACTTTTCTGAAATGAATAATTAATGAAGTACACTTGATTAAAATTTAAGAAACCGACTAAGCTTACATTCTTGTAAAACATTAAATGAAATCCTAGTGCACAATGACCAAATAATGAAACAAGATGAAATACTTAAATAAGAATAAAATAACAACAAAAGTATAAAATATATCCTACCTCGTTCACTTGACTTGACTGGACAACAGAACGATCTTAAGAGTCGTAAAATTATTGGTAGATGATTTCTCAAGTGGCAAAGATAAATACCGATCTCTCCAAACGATAGATAACTGAATAGTGATTATAGAAGGAACGTTTGGGGCACAAAAATTGTTGAAAATGATCGTCGGTAAGCAGGAAGGTTGTTGCACGTTTAACACCGGGAAGAGCAATGTTCCAGGTGATGTTGTCGGTCCTTTTATAATACAACCCCCACGCATGTCCCACCATGGTAAACGCGAAGCATTTCCCTCTCCAAGGGGTTTGCTACTGCAAAAGCTCGTCTGAACTCTCTCTCTCTCTCTCCCTCTTGTTCCATATACACTTTCCTTCCTTCCTTCCCTTCAGGGTGGTGATGCTTTAAGATTATTGTCATCTGGTTGTTACCTCAGAGCTCGTGGTGTATACTTATGGCCCTATTCTCGTGTGATAGTTGACTAGTTCACGCGACACTTTCTCTCTTGTTACTTGAAAATGTAACGAGGATCCCAATCAACTTCTAATTAACATTAGGTCACCATTGTGAAAATCACACAACAAATTAGACGGTTGTTTCACCTCTGACGTACACTCGATTTCTGAAAATCGTCTTAATTTTTGTCATCCAGATTCTATTTTAAGATTAATTGATATTCAATATATATTCAAATTGTTCTATGCTGCATTCTATAATAACTATTTTTAATTAGCCATGTGTCTATAAACAATTCATTATTTTTAATATTATTAAAATATTTGACTACGAAATCACAATCAATAAATCGAATTTTTTAAAAATATCTTAAGTATATTATTAAACTATTCGATGTTGCTGTATTTTTTATTAATTGTCACAAGCCTGAATTGTTAGTTGCATAATTTAAAAACGGTAATACGCACTTATTAAGCTCTGGTTAAACAAAGTGAAAAGACAATCAATCGAAGATGGCCATGCATGTTTTGTTTCTTTCCTCAAATCGTAATAAAATCGCAATTTCGCTTACGCCAGGATATGGCTCATAAATATTTATTAACAAAGATGAAGGTGGAGGCGAAAAAGTCGCAACGTGTACCGCAAGCCTTCGACTTCTACTTCGAGAATCGCCGAAGCTATAACTTCAACTATACAAAACTTTTAAAAGAAGCATTCGAAACAACGATTGCCCTTCTTTCGCTTTGCAATGATTGGAAAAATACTAAAATTGCCAATTTCCAAGATTAACCGGATATCGAAATTTCAGTTTTCTTGAAAACGTAATTACGATTAGTGGGAAAGATTCGATCCGATGAATATATTAATTCCCGTAAGAATAAAAAGATCAAACAGGGGGAAAAGAGAGAAAGAAAGAGAAGATAGAATGGATTTTCTTCCATTATTGAAATTGATTCTTGCTCGCACTCACTTTAGAGCACTTTTATGTATCTATAGATATTTCGATGCTAATGCAAAACTCTGTTTTATTCTCGTTATGGGAAAGCTGTGAAAATGCTTCTGAACTTGTCGAAAACTCTATGCAAATTATGACATGAATGATATTATTTAAATAGAATCCATTTTTAAAAAATTAATAAAAAAAAGAAAACAGGAGTAATTGAAGAATAAAGAATAATGCTATTTAAAGTAAAAAGTTATATTGTTAATTAACCAGCCGTTTAGAAAATTGTTTCGGTGTCATCGAGAGAACCTTTTGAAAATACTCAAATTTTAATAAACATTCCGAAAACCAATTTAAATACATTTTTAAGGTAGTTCGGCTGTCATATGAGTAGTCAAGTTGACAATTAATTTATATTGATTAAAGTCTTTATATTTATATAAGTCTAAATTATTAATAAAATTAATAAAAACTTGAATAAAAAATATTTTTATCACGTGAATATACAAAAATGCTTCAAAAATTCAATCAGCTGTTATCTACAGTACAATGTAATGTCTGTCATCCGCTTCCAAAACGTCAAAAACAAAATTTTTTTATGTTTTCTTATTTGATACATAAAACATAAAATGTTTTTATGTTTTAAAAGCACGGTAAGGTAATATTTTCTTGAAATAAACAGAATCTGTGATCATTTTTCTGTATGATAGAAATTTTTCTGAAGCTCAATCACCGATTAGCTTTTTTACAGTTTACATTATTGTGAGTTTTTCCATAAGGTACTGTGTTAAAATCAAAATTTTAAAATGAAATAATTCAAAATTTAGCCTTGCAAGAGGCCCCGAAGCTGATTATAATCAAGGGATTTCGAATTATCATTAACCGCAAAATTGGTGAATATTCACCGTACTTATTCAAACAGGCGAACTACTTTAAGCCAAAATTGGTTTTTCATGAAACAAGCTGTTGAAAGATGAAGAAAAAAACTGATTTGAGAAGAGGAAAAAAATTCTCTTTTACAAAGAAAGCTATTTCTTTCTGCGAAGCGCATTAACTTATGGCTAATCTCTACTCATTAAAAAAAAAATTCAACGTGCACTGCTTTAGAAATAATGACCTTGATATTTGAATCATTTATTTCATCTTGTAAAATTTATTAGGAATTGCCTATTATGAAATCGATAACGTCGAAGACACGAAAAGATATTGCCACTTGAAATTTTGAGATTTTCCTATTTTCGATCCTCGAAAAATCAGGTTGGAGGTCCTCGAACACGCTGAATTTTCTCAGCTCATGTTAAAAAAACTTGCAATACAATTTTCTATTATTTATATCAAATATACCTGAATAACTCGGGGATCATAAACATAAAAAAAAGAGATAAAATTCGTCGAGCGTAACGAGGAAAAAAAATTTCAAATTTTCGTTAATCCCTCGGTAATTATTGTTTCCATGGTGACTGGTCGAGGTCGAGTGAAAAACCGATTAAGGTTTTAATTGTTCGGTTTCATGACGAAATTTGGAATCAGTAGGCCGGTATAAAGTGTCGGGGTAGGACGTGTCGGGTCTCTCCAGGTAGTTGGTTACCGAAAAATATTTCGTAGTGATTCGACAAGCTCAATTGAGTGTCAGTTCCAGTTATTTTCAATCATACGAAAAGTGAATAGTTAAGTGTTTCAAATTTATAATATCTTTTCAAAATGTAAAAAAATGTCGGTGCGGATATAATGCTATATTAAAAAAGAAACCTATAATCAATTAATCAGAATAGAGCGCATTGTGCGAATTGTATAAATTATGCACCTAGAAAAATAGAAAAATATCAATTCAAACATGTCAAAAAAAAGCGGCCGCGATATCGCTCGTATTAATGAAATTTGTAAAGGTGTAAAATATTCGACGAAAGAAGTCTGCTTTATCGTCTTGTCCCTCGAGTTATCGGGGAGAGGTTTCGTGATCGACCGGATACCCGAATAGTCGAGAGTGATTTGTATAAATTCCGTAAGAGAGAGCTGCAATGCTGGGTCGAGTTTCGCTCACGGGTGCTCGAACATTCGAAGAGCGCAGGCTCGGGCGCATGCTCAGAGGCTCATTGAGTGCACGACTCTCGTACGGCAGTGTCACGGACGCGTAACTCTCGTCCGATACATAGGCACACATAACGAAGCATGTCCTAGTCAGTGAAGAATTATTCTCGCTCGTTTGGAGACGTTTCGTGTACGCCCGACGAGGGGCATCGGGAATAAATCGAGGGACGAGTGTGCAGTGTCCGAAAAAATATTCGTTGTTCTCGAGAAAGAAACGATCAGTAAGATATCACCGAGGTGCATTCGTCACGACGACGGTGCCAGAGGTGAAGTTTCCAACGAGAAAATCGAGAAGTCGGAAAACGAGACAAGACGTGCGTGAATCGTGATGCCCTCGAGTTATCGACATGACGCGAGTTTTCAGCACGCGTGAATATTCCCAGTGACCCGTGAGTGTCCCAGCAGGGGGGAGAAAGGTGCGGGCGAGTAAAAAAAGGGGAGATTCCCGTGGATCGTTTCGGAGTTACGAAATGGCGATGGAGTCCATCAGAAAATGGTTCTATAGGCCTAAGGTAAGTCGAAGAAAAAACAGTTAATGAATTTTAAAAAAATGTAAATAAAAAAAATATAGTGGACCCAAAATCAGAGCTAGATGAAAGGTTTCGTTCTTCCTCTCTCTCTCTCTCTCTCTCTTTCTTTCTCTCTCATTGCTCCACTTTCCGAGTAAGCTCGTTTCGAGACTGCGTTCTTGAAGATTGCTTCGTAGAATTGAACATTTTAGTGAATTTCCGCATAAGTGCATCTCCGCGAGCGTATATTCGTTTTCTTTTCTTTGTTCACGAGCAGCATCAGGCGAATGAGAAGATGATAAGAACCTGCGCGCTTTGCCCACCTGTTTGTCAGCTATTAGCAAATGCACACTTTTTGTTTTTTTTCCCCCATTCCCTCGATCGAGCTTCGGTCATTCTGCATTTCGCGCAAGGCGATTCCTAAATCGTATTTGAATGAAAAGTGCGCTAATTGAAAGATATTCGCGACGATAATGAATCGTGCAGAGTTAAAATAAGAGAGCGCGGAGTCAGGAGAGTAGCTCCGATCGCGCAGCTCAGAAATGACTTTTGTTTACGACTGTCAGTCGCGACAAGCGCTGCTGGCTGCGCAGTCGTACACACACGGCCTTCGGGCCCCGCGATTGTGCGTTCGAAAAAAGAGAAAAAAATCTTCATTATTTTGAAATTTCAAAATTTCAGATGAAACTGGACAATTATTTTAATCGTCATTTTTTTTTCAATATTCTAACGCTCCTGACAAGTTGCGAGAGCTCAAATATTTGTCCTGTATTCAAAAAATTGAAATAAGAAGTTTCGCAATTAGGGAATTGACAAGTATATAATTGATGAGCCATCCTTCCTTCACGAATAAGTAAATTACAGAAATTTCTTCATTTTCGAGAAACGAGAAGTTTGCATCGGGAATCTTTTTTTTTTCTCTTTGTTCTCCGTGAAGAAAAATATTCACGGGTCTTTCCAGACATTTGAGGACGTTTGGTCACGCGCCACCTGCGCACTGTCTGGCTTATTCTCAAAACTCTTTGCTCGGCGCTGCACATGTATACACACCGATAACTCTGTGTACACATGGCTACATGCGAAATCCCCGTTCCCGTAGCATGCACCAAATCGTTTCCAGTCCGCGCTGTCGGCAACCCGTTAACGAAGGAAAAAGTCAGAACAGGTAGAAAAATGTGCACAGAGCAATTGTGCCGTTCACGGATGGACAGACTTTGAGAATTTCCTTCGGAGTCTCATCGAGCCAAAATTTTCTTCTCATTGTCCTTTAAACGTTTCAATTAATTTTTTAGAATTCTCACATTTTTCATATTCCTCTTTTTTTCATGGGAAAATGTAAGAAAATTAATTCGTTTTAATAATTGACATTTGAAAATTATCTTGTACACATGTCAAAATTATTGTTTTACTTTTCGTTCTAGCAGAAAATAAAATTCTCGATATTTGAATTATTTTGTTTTATTTTATTAATAAAAAATGGTAAATTAATGGTTAAAAGAATATAGTTAAGGTAGGAGTCGCGTGACAGTCTATCCAAAAGTTTGGATGTACGTGTTAACTAAATGTAAAATCATCATTTGAATTTTTTTTGAGACACACTATTTTCCAAATTTATACTAATCTTCTTTGACATCATATTACCATATGTGCAAAATTTAAAGAGGCTTCAACATGTGGTTACTTATCAGAGATAAAAAAATGTGACGACTTACAACAATTAATATCTCGATTACTAGATAGTGAATCTTCATAAAATTTGGCATACATTTCGACATGATCTCAAAGAAGATTTGTGCAAATTTTCAGGAAATTCTGTCTCAAACGATTTTACGCGACTCCTACCTTAAAGGACTTTTGAATTCAGCTTGAACAAAAAATGTAGAATATCAGTTTGATCTGGTTTCTAGATAATTTTAAGGAACACTGTACGTTGTAATTGTTGCATCTTTCACTCGATCTGAGAATTGGTCCGACAACACATCGAGGCCTACGCTCATTCGGTCGAAAGCTGCCCACGTGTCGGTGTTCGTGCAATTGTGTAAAACCTACGTAAGTGTACAGAATAACGAGAGAATTTACGATTCAACGTTAGCGGAAACTCGCTCGTGTACACGGACGCACGCGCACATCGTCCGAATGAAAATCCATTTATCTTTTAACACCTGGATATTCTAACCTCAAACTACTTAATCCGATATTCTGCATAAGCCTTATCATCCATTTTGCTATTCGCAATTGCAGAGAAAATACAAAACAAAACACGCCACTCGGCAATCATAAAAAATTTATTTCAATTCGAAAAAATACATATTTAATTCAATTTATCAAATTGAATAGCATCGTTTTCCTCACGCTTCATCACTTTTTTTCGTTATGATTAATGTTTTTCTTCGTTTTTTTTTTCATTAAAAAATGTCTAATTTCAAACGAAGTATGGATTGGGACATTTGTGATTTTTTTCAAAGGTTAGGAATTTATTTCGTCGTCACAAAGTGAAAGATGCAACGCTCACTCGTGTTATTCGTCTTTTTCATTGTGTTCATCTGTATGTGTCGTACAATACTCTATACTCGAATAGTGCCTGGAGCGAGGCTCGTGGAAAGAGAATACAAAGAATTGCGAAACATTTCGCGATATCGTGGAAAGAAATTAAACACGCGACACAAACAGTTCTTTTTTTTCTCGTACAATATAGGTTAGAAAATAAAAGTTCATTTGGCAGTGATTAATGCGTGCTCGTGCGCATTTTTTCCCCGCTTTCACTGATTTCATTTTAATCACTGATCGCTCGGAATTGATTTAATTCGAAAAAATAAATGGATGTTCCGGAGCAACGAGTGATGCAGCGTTTTTGCGTTGAACTTTGTCCTCAAATGTCACAAAAACAATAACGAATATTCATAGAAGCAATCGCGGTGTCGGGCGTGAAAAATGTATTATTTGTAATTCATGGATTAAATTAAGTAGCAGATTTTAATGAAAATACTTGTGAATAAATTTATTTCAAACTTTCTTGACCTTAAGAAATTATCAGAGAAAATTCATAAATTCTCAAAAAGATGGTCTTATCAATTTTGAGTACTTTGAATAAATATAACGTTTTTAAAAATAATATTAAAAAAGAAATATATTTCACGAGTCCTAGAAAATGTTATGATCTGGAATTATTTTTTTGAAGTCTTTTGATGTCTTTTTTTAAAATAGAACATTTGATCTCAAAATTTCCTGTACACTGAGAAAAAATGTTGTTTGAATCTACTAAAATTTTATTAAATCAACAAAATTTCAGTTGATTGAACCAATATTTATTGCATCAACAAAATTTTAGTAGATTCAATCAACATTTTTTCTCAGTGTAGATAACAAAAATGTTACTTATACAGAGCTCAATCCCAGAATTAATATTGAAAAATTGAAAAAACTGATCGAAAAGTTAATTTTATGGCTCATTAAATATGAATTTTTAGATTGCGTCCCGAATAATTATCATTGTCGTTATCTACAGGAAATTTCCGATCGAATAGGGTCTTAAAATCGAATTTAAAAAATTTCAAGAAATTTAGCGAGTCACACTAAGTCTCGTACACCCATGAAAATTTTAATTTGCGATGTCTTACCTTTCTCTTGATAAAATCAGCCTTATTCAGGTTAATTCATAGACACGAAACGATCTGCCTAATTTTCTGCTTAATATGTTCCGTGGGCGTTATTGCACTTTATTCACCAGCACGATACAAAACTCAATATTTTTTTTTAATTATTTGAAATCAAATTAAAAAATGGACCATCGAATCTATATACGGATGATTGAAAATATATAGGACTAATAATTTATGTTGAAAAATCTAACTGTTCGTTCGAATTTAATAGCCTTGAAAAAGACTACACATAATGTTTAATATAATGGAAATTATACTGTGTAGAATAAAAAAGCAGAATCAATATTATTTACATCAATTGAACAGCACTTTCATCCACACCGATATTTTTTAAAAGTATTTAAAAAACGATATTATAAAATAAAATCCCTAAACACTATTCACTTTTCGTATGATTGAAAATTACTGGAACTGACACTCGATTGAACTTATTGAATTTCTACGAAATGTTTTTCGGTAATGAACTACCTGGCGAGACCTGACACGTCTTACCCTGACACTTTTAATCGGCCTAATGATATTCCAAATTCAGTTAAAGATCCAAACGATTAAGACCTTGTTCGGTTTTTCCCTCAACCTCGACGAATAACCACCATGGATAAACAATAGTCGAGGTATTCTCAGAAATTTGGAATTTTTTTCTTCGTTACGCTCGACAAATTTTCTATCTTTTTTTTAAATGTTTATTATGATCCCCTAACTATTCAGGTATATTTGTCCAAATATATTTGATATAAATAGTAAAAAATTATGTTGCAAGTTTTTCTCACATTATTACACGTACAAGTTATATTATAATAAAAGTAAGTCTGATTTTTCGAGAATGAAAAATAGGAAGATCTCAAAATCTCAAATGGCGATATCTTTTCGTATCCTCGACGAAATCGACTTTATGATGGGGTAATTTCTGAAAATCTTTTCAAGACGAAATGAATTATTATAACATCAAGGTCATTATTTCCAAAGAAGAGCACGTTGAATTTTCTTCTTAATGAGAAGAGATTAGCCAAAAGTTAATGCGCTCCTTATATTCTCATATTCTTTCACGACACAAGTATAGCTCATTTAAAAAATATTTAAAATATCTACGATTAGGCCCTAAAAGATTTTTCACAATAATCGACTCGAGGATTTGCAACTCTCCTGCATTTTTCAAGGTCTGAGACGCGCTCGACCATCACGAGCAATCAGACGAATTCGCGATATAGAACAAATGAAGAGTTTTATTATGTTGGCTGCACTTTCGAGCAGATTCGTCGAACGCGATTACACTCTACGAGATGCACATTTACGAGGTTGAACCAGAAGTTAAATACCTCGACACAAAAACAAACAAATGTACGAGCGAGTTGTTTGAATTGTGGAGAACAATCACGATGTTGACAATTTCATTTAAATATTGAAAAATTTATCGTACCTCGACCTCTGATGTCTAACCAAAAAGTTGGAAGACAATTAAGGTGGTCGTGCTGCTTTCAATTTTATTAAATAAACATCGGGAATTAACTGGAGTTGATGAAACTGTGCAAATAAAAAAAAGGAATCTTGAATAGATCATTGACCATTTAAATGAGAAATTAATTTAAAAATATTCAATTTTAATATACGAGCCTTTATGGAGATTACTTAATAAGTTTCCTCGATTGCATTTTAAATGAAATTAATGATTATACAGCTAAAAAGACTTTTGGTCAACTTTTTAATTGATTGTCGACGATTCACATGCAGTCAACGTATGTCATCAAAGTAATTATTGAAAGATATGCAATTTTAATAGAAAAATATATGTTAATCTTACAAAACTGACAACGTCAGATGAAGGCGAAGTCAATTCATCTACTTCTAATGAAATATTTATTTTTCAACGCCTCGTTATTTATACTACGAATTTCCTACACACATTTTCGAATCATAGAAATGATTTAAAGAAATTTTCAAGATTTAGAATACAAAGCAATTAACGATAAGAAATTTTATAAGATATAAAACAGGCCATTCGACGTCGAGTGGAACGGTTTTGGGCAAGATGCTCGAGTGATTTGGACGCTCCACTAAAATGTACTTTCTCACTTTCATCGTGTAGAAAGTCCAAGCAGCGATCATGATTGGCACAGAAGAAACGCTGTTAAAAATTCGTAAGTGGAATAAGACGAAGTTCCATATCCAGGAATCGAATTATTGTTAGGATTTTCCCGTTCGTCTACTTTTTTGCCATACTTCAAACATCGCTCGTATGTATACAGGCGTTCGATTTGATCGCGCCCAAGTCTCCGTGCGCTCGAAACACCATCAAACGAGCTCTCGCCTGGCTCTTCCAGCGAACACGCGCTCTCTTCGCGTCGTCCGGGGAAAGCCGCATCGCTGCTAACTACATACGCGACGAACCGAAAGTAAAAGTGCGTGTAAGCGCGAGGACGTGTGCGCTGTGGCCTCGGATCTCTGTGCGGACTTCCCTAGCAACCCCGCGATCGGCAATCAAGTTTTTTTACTGTTCTTTTCTTTTTCGTAATACAACCGTACTTCGTTTACCACGAAAGCTGAAGGATTAACTGAAATTCTAAGTTTTCGTGTTATAACGCAGACGCCTTGACAATTTCGAAAGAGCTACGCAGGATCGAATTTAAGAATGTCTTTCAGGTCAGATTTATTATATTTTTATGATTTTTTTAATTTAAGAAAATGCTCTAATAAAACCTTAAAAAGATTGTGCTACTACTTAATAGTCGATTTGTGGAAACATTTCTGATTTATTTATTATTCACTTGTTATTCTGAATACGTAAAAAATTGTATTAAACAAGGCATTAAGGGGTTAGGGGTAGTCAGAGACATGAAAAAATGATCATTTTAAATATTTTTTTTTGCTAGTAAATTATTTTATTTTATAAAAGTAAAAATATAG
>JAPYYW010000553.1:0-56187 GCA_030522545.1 Cremastinae sp. A BG-2022a
AAGAAGCTTTATTTCATTTTTCAGAAAAATCTATCGAAAAAAATTTGTCATTTATACACCAAGTATATCTGGTATTCATGACCTTGGATAACCTTGGATCCAGAGTATGTTGTTCTTTAATAAATTAGCAACAATTTTTCTTAATAAACTTAATCTCGAAAATCACCGTGAACGTCAGAAAAACGTCATTAAAACGGGAGAAACTTTTGGATTTGACTGTCACAGACCAACCACCTTAAGGTAGGAGTCGCGTGACAGTCCATTCAGCGGTTTCGCTGAATATTTTTTAAAATTTGAGTTGATGGTAACATTTTCAAAAGTACTACCGAAACCCCTTAATCGTTCGGCGCGGAAAACGAAGCAAAGTTTCTCGGTAGAAGTGAAATTCCGTGGTGACGAGCCCGAGATTGAAAAATTCGAGGACTCGTCCGTCGTGGGGAAAAAAAAACAGTTGAGTAGAAAGTCGCGGGGAGATGGAAAAAAAGGATCGATCTCGAACTTGTTGATTCGCGAGAGAGTTTCGCCGCGTCCCGCTCGACGGCCGGCGCAGCGTGTGCGAGAGAGCGCGGTCTCGAATCCGTACGCGTGTGTCACCGATCTCTTCACGCTTGTCAGCCTCGTCTCCCGTTCGCCGAGCCAGCGACAGAGAAATTCCGTCGCCACTATATGAGAAAATCTTCGAGAAAAACAACACTGGGATAAAATCATTCTATTCTCCGCCAAGTCATTTCGTTAAAATCTTCAAACGAGCGCGTGGGATTTTTTTGGACTTTACAGAATTTATATTCACGTTTTACTCAGAAAAAAAAACATTTTTTTGAGTACTAAATTTGATAGCATTAAACTTCACTTTTGAATTATTAAATTATTTAAAACGGGTAAATGACGGTTAATAAAGAATTGAATGCATTATCTACCATCGGTTGTTCAATTTATTTTTTTTAGCTTCTTTTTTTATTATTTTTGTCATTTAGTTTATCATTTTCGTCAATAGATTTATTCATTTCGTAATTTTTTTTACGATGTCAACAACGCCAATTGCCAAAAACAAATAAAAATAAGCACCTACTTCATTAGAAGTGCCTATAATTTTTTATAATTACTTATAATCAGTATAATAAGTACCTATATTTATTATTTACACTCTTATCTTAAAAATTATCATTCAAAGAAAGAATTTTATTATTATTAAAATCCTTAATTCATATATTTACGAATATGGAAAAAAATTATATTATTTTTCATTTAAGATAGTTCTATAGTTTTATCGATTATTTAAGATTTTGTTCAAAATTGGTACAGTCATTCTTTGATATGTTACGCATATGTGTACCAAATTTAAAAAGGTTTGATTATGTCGAAATTAAGATATTTATGGTTAAAAATTTCAATTTTTAATACTCTCCCATAAGAGCCCGTGTTGAATACATTTTCAATCCTCAAGTTTGAAATAAAAATTCCAAGATTATGATTTTAAAAATTTTCATACATACATAACAAGTACAGGTCACTTTGGATGACCCTGAATTTTGAGTATGTTGCTCTTGAAATAATTTGCAACAACTTTTCTTGATAGACTTAAGCTCAAAAACCACATGGTATCGAGATAAATTGAAATAAAAGCTTTTGATTTGGGTTGTACTTATAGAACTACCTTAAATTGTTCGATAAGAAGTCAAATGATAAATAGATTCAAAAAGACAACAGCGAAACTTATTTTTTTTATATTTAAAAAAACTAGAGTTAATAAATTAATAGAAAATTTGTAAAATTTTTAAAGCCATGTCTTTCGTCGTTGGAGAGCGGGGCATCAGAGACTCCCCGAAATATTTTCGCCCTCGTTGCTTTTTTAATGAGACAAATGACGGTATTCTCGAGCCGGTCGAATGGCGACAACGCGTCGCACCGGTTGTACTGTTATTTCTTCAATGGCTGCTCGAGAGCCCAATGAGCACGATAACGACGAAGAAAAATAAATAAATCTCGATTGGTCTCAAGGTCGCGTATCGAGCGTCCGAAAAATCGTGACACTTACGTACACATTATTCTTCATCATTTTTTTCGCTAACCCGATAGAGCTGTCCGCGAATTTGAAAAGTCTTGAATGGTTTCCTTGGATCCCTACAAATGCACTGGGTCGACGAGCACGATGAGGCTGACCCTGCACTCGTTCACAAATTCTATTTTTGCCCGGCGGTTTTCTATTCTCTCGTGTCGCATCCGAGACCTGTCAGGCGTCCCTGGACTTTGAATCGGCGACAAAAACGTGGTTAGGATGATGAACGAAGAGACGAAGAAACAAAGAAAAAAAAAACGAAGCTATAATCGTATTTGCATGGAAACGAAGGACGCTCGATCGTCGTCGATCGCGCGGCTCTCGGAGCAGTTTAATCGTTATTTTCGCGCGTACGGGCGATGTTTGTTTTTTCGTTTACACGAGGAACGACGAGGCTTACGGTACATTGACTCACTTGACCTACCTACCCACATACACGGGCTACGAGCAGACTCTCTCTCGACGAAACGACGCGCAGCTCGTGACGTTTATTCGCCCGTGTCATGCAAATATTCTCGATTATTTACTTTTTCGGCGTCGGAGGCTCGCCGAGGCGTCCCGGAGTCGAAAAAAGCGTGGGACAAAAGGGCAGGGAGCGTGTGAAATCGTGAAAGCGCCTACCTGTCACTTGGACGTGTGTCGGGCTCCACATATTTTCGCCTCTTACTTTCCGAGCGAGCTGGCTAACAGGCTAACTCGTCAGAGATTCATGAACGGTCCGTTACAAATCCGGAGGAATACGGGCACTTTTTTGGTACTTTCGGATAGAAAATCGAGCGATCCAACCGAGTTTGCTTTCCGGGTAAACGTACGATCGGATCGGCAGGTGATTGGCAGTCGTCGCGCATTGAAATGTCACGCACGCACACGTACGCTCACTTTTTTAACGTTCACTCCGGATTTTCCATCGGTCGGCAGCTTCCTGGGCTCGATTCGGGACGGGAAACGGGACTGCCGGGCCGGAATTCGGACGAATTGAGGGAAAGGGCGAAGCTAATTGCGAACGGGGATTATTCTGTCATGACGCGAAACAAAGGCGCACCGTAATCCTCGATGGATCGCGTAAAACTATCGCACAACAGCCGTTCGGACTGGTAGCATCGCTGTCGTTGGTGTTTTTCTCATCGGAGCAACAGCGACGTCGAATCAAACGCGACGAGGCCGTGTCGCGAGCCGTGAGTGGTCGCCCACCTCGGGCTCTCCCTTGACAACGTATGCGCGCGTCGAGCGCGCAAGCGCCTCGCTCCGACCGGGAGAATTCACAACACAGGGACGTGCGCCGAGTTTCCCGGGGCCCCGCTCCTATTTTCGAGTGTCTCGTTCTACCGGAGATAACGAAAATTACCCCGCGAGGTCGCGATTTTAAAGGAGAATGAAGCATTTATAAACGCGGACTATTTTCTCCTCCAGACATTTTTCTCCGACAATCGTCGCGAGCAGACTCGGTCTGCGCGACGTCCGCTTTATTGCCCATTGTAACCGCGACGGTGTCAATGACTTTTCCCTCCCGGAGGCTACCTTGAACCAGTTTTTACAACTTGACAATTTTCCGAGATCTCGCGAGAAAACGCATGGTCGGAAAACGATTTCGCCTTTCGCACGTTTCTTCACGTGGCTACAGCAGGCGCGGCTCTAATTTCTTATCGCTCCGCGCTCGAGCACAATAATCACCGCGGTGGGAAATCGCGATGTATAACGCGTTCGTCGAGTGCACGGAGCACAATCTATCATCTCCGTAACGCGTTGATAGCCGGTTAAGCTCATTGTCACGCGATTGATAAATTATTTCGTTATCACGCAATAAAAAGAAAAAAAATAACCCGTTTCGCCGAGTTAGATTTCCAGCGATTTCACCGGAATTTTTAGCCTCCGGGTTTCCGCTTCGAGCACCTTCGCTGTACAGGCCTGCGCATAGGAACTTTGTGAAAAGATTCGTAACGGTCTCGTCATCTGTCAGGCGGCGGTGGCCGCGGACAGCTCGTCTTTCTTCCTGCATTGCTCGTCCTCGCATCTCAGCAATACAATACACAAAATAAACCGAAAACAAAGTTCAACTCAATTTACCTACTCCGTACTGATTTTCTGAGAAACGAGATTACGAAGTAATAATATGCTTCATTTGAAGTTGTCACTAGTCTCAGAGACAAAATAGAGAAATACGTTTCCCTTTATTTGTCGTGTCATAGATGCTCATACTATTTAGAGAGTTTGAGGATGTCTATTAAAAATGTTGATTAAGTTCTCTAGCCAAATGAAAGTCTGCAGAAAATTTTTAAATTGGGTATCAGTAAATTGAATATTTCCTAATTTATTAGAAAAAAAAATCGAGGGGGGTCGTCGATGTCATTTTCGAGAAAAATTGAATTGAAAATGTGTTTTTTAACACGCAAACATGGCCCAAGATAGTAATTATGTACCATTATTTGGGTTTTTGTGTTGTTAAAGACTGCAAATCTAAATTAAAAAACCTCTCATTTTTTTCGTCATTAAAAAATATGCAATTAAAAAAAAAATATATGGGCTTGTTACCGATCTTTCTAATAAAATAAAACAGAATTAGTGGAAATTTAATAAGCTACGAATCGCAGATCTCCATCGTTTCTTCAAATACTTGGCACTTTGCCCGCAACGTAAGGCTTTTAAAATAGTATAAATAAGTAAATAAACACATCTATGTACAATAATCATACGTTTTATAAAAAAATGAAGCACTTATTTGTATAATTTTTTGGTGCCCCTCTAGTGCCCCCACAAAATACGGACCTTTGCTGGAGAACTTCCTTAAAAGAAAAATGTATAGTTTTGAGATGAAACGATGGAAAAGTTCCCAGGTGCAAAATCCGCTCAAAAAACCTGTTTTTACCGACCATTTAATGAAAATATTCGTAATTGAAAATTCGATTTTTAACACATTGAGTAGATGCGAGAACACAATTTCGTACCTTTATTTTCAAAAAGCAATTGTTTTGCACATGAGTGACTCTATAAAAACTATTTGTTATATTCATTAAACAATTCTAAACCTGTAGGACAATGAAAAACTTAAGGTTTCGGTCCTTTTGTATTAATTATTAACGATAAATGACGATAAAACGTTACCCAAGCATTGACAGAGGTTTCTTAAACTTAATCAAAACAACTTTAATAAAAGTTTTAACGTTACTATAAATATACTTTTTGGATCACCACGATAATACTTTATTCCTAAAAATTTGACCCTTTTTATTTTAGTATTCACAAATTGCAGTAAAAAGCATGTTCAAAAAATATTTGTAAAAAGTATTCATATTGACTTGAAAGACATCCTTAAAGAATAAAATCATTGATGATTACGGAGAAAAAAAAAGAAAAATATTGGAAAAAATAGATGAGTCGAACTTCACAAGTTCGTTTGATTCCCCAATTTTTTTCGTCGAGAAGCTCGGGGGAAAAAAAGTACGAGAATCATTTTCCAGACTCAAAAAAGATATTCGTCCGAAAATGAATATTCCTCGAGCGCATCTGGGATCATATCAATAAGATGCCCTGTGGAATGTAAACACGAAATATATTTGTCGGATGGGAACGGAGGGGTCACGTGACCGGTACGTGCGCGAGACGCATCGTTCTAGCGCGGTCAACAGCGCGCTTCTCTCTTTTGTGTCGGATTCGTCACAAGTGGGCACAAGAGGAACCGAGCGAAATGAAATAACTCAAGCGTCGTTACTCCATTATGGTGGGTGTAGAAGAAGAATCCTCGAGAATCGCCCTCGCGCGCTACGTCATTGCGAAACGACTTTGAATTACGGCATAAATATCTCGTAGTCACGGCGAACTTGCGTACTCGCAACACCTGGCCACGAACGATGATAATAAAACGCCTTTTTTTCGGGCGTTACTTTCTTGTTAGTCATCCGCCCAACAAGGCTGTCGTTCCTCGTCGAAGATCAACGCGTGCGGCTCGTCCCGGAACCGTACGAAAATGTTTCGTAACGCCGCTCGCACGATTCTCACCCGAGAACCATTCAATCGAGCCCCGAGAGAAAAAAGACGCTCGAAAAAATTGTATTCATCGCGAGAAAAACTCGTATGTGGCCTCCGAAAAAAAGAAGTTGCATCATCGCGCGGAGCGAATCGTGCGAAAATAATTCGAAGCGGAAGTCGAAAGAGAGGAGAGAGAGAGAGAGCGGCGATGACTACCGGGCATTATGCGGTAATTGTAAGAGTTTTGCGGGTGCGGATGCTCACGCGAAACGTTACAGTTGCTCCGCGGTATGCAACGCCATGTTTCAACAGCGTTTCGTAACCCAGCGATGCTACGCGAGCCGGAAGTCGGAATAAAAACTTCCGGAAAGTCCAGCGAAAGAAATTACGATAAATTGAAGAATCGAAGCAATAAAATATTCGCGATCCTATCGAAGATACGAGATGCGGAATTTGTCGCGGTTTTCAGCGACGCGAGCATGCATATAATAAATGGCATCGCGGAGAAGCTCACGTCCTGATTGACCTATCGCGCAGCGCTCGGCTATCCTTTTTCGTCGTCGCGGCGCCTCCACACTCGTTTATTTCGCGTCTATTGTTGTGCCAGCGAAATGTTACATCACGGTCTAACCTGCTGCGACGCGTGCACGTTGCTCGCCGCATCGGTGGCACGACGTGCCATCCAAAGTTCGCAAATGAACGGCGCGATCGCGTCGCATCTTATCATCGCGCGTTGCAACACGTCGTGGGTGCGTTCGCTACTTCTTATGCTCAACCATATAGGTGCCCAAATCGACTCTTTAAGGTTGTCTGCCCATTATTTTGATTCGAATACTTTTCGATGATATTGAAATCTATATACACTAGAAACTCTCATATCTTACATGTTCGGTGCAAAGAACCTCTCGTATCTTACATTTTCCTCTCTTCCCTCACTACGCAGCTTACGCATGCATATTTCTAGTGTACGCAAGTGCTATCTGAGGATTCAAAGCAAAGAAGGGATAGCGCTGAAGGAGAAATTGTAAGTAATGAGAGGTTCCGAGCGTAAGATAGGGAGGTTTGTAAGTTATGAGAGAAACTGAGGCCAATAAGACATCGTAGGTTAAATATTCCAGCATACAACAGAATTCATCGAGATGTTCGGTTGGGTCAAGGTTCAATTAGAAGACAACTAATAAATGGATACTTTCAGGAGTGAGTAGATTCGCTGCCATTACACTTGAATAAAAATTGTCTTGCTAAATAATTACGTTTATGTAATGTTAGCTTGATATGATTGCCAGGAACTTGGAGCTGAGACTTTATCCATTCAACTAACAAAACTGTAAAAGTTGTTAGACACTACGTTTACGCGATGAGCAGTTTACTTTAAATGAGCACGATTTTTAATCGATCTCGGTTAAAAATGAGCGTATTCACCTTTTATTACATTGATTACATACACGCGTTCCACTTATCGTCCAAAACGTTCACAAATACCCAAAACCAGTGTAGTAAGGATAGGACAAAGGCTTCATGAGCGATCAGTGGAACTGGCCTCCGGCGGTGTGCTGTTTTCTGCTACAAAAGTCATCACGAAGTCATGGCTTTTCAATTGATACGGGTTTGCAGGGTTATTTCCAAGCCCAATCTTAATTCATGGATTGGGAGCACCGGTAAAAAATTATTTACATATTTTATTCGTTTACTCACTACGTAAAATCAGTGTCAATGTCAATTGCGTGTACGATTCGAAATTTAACATCGTCTATATAAGCTCTTTTCATAACCCTTCATTTCAACGAAATATTTTTACAGGATTATTACGTGGTGATTCCGTCAATCGTTTGCTTGATTCTGACACATTACAACCACCGATTACATGTTCCGTGAGATGCAGATCGTTCTTCTGAAGATGGGGGGTAGAATTCACGAGATCCGGAAATAGTTGATAAAGAAGAAGATCATCAATTGTCAGATGATAACATTGTTTCGCCAATATTTGAATATTTGTTGATAGATGGCGCTACTAGTTCATTCCGAGAGTTTCAATATATCGCCATCCATTATTTTTGATAAATAATTAGAGCTACTTTTTGGCCAGTCTCTCTATAAATTTTCTCATCTACATTAAAATGTCATGAGGACGCACGTAAACGAAGAGATGTCAGATTTCACCGATCACTCGTATGACTTTTGATATTGGAGAAAAGACAGTGGATCACAGTAACTACAAAATTCGAGAGTGAGTATTCAGGCTTTTGGAATAAAACTCAATCCCGCTGATTAGCAGTCATATAAAAATTCCTGTATATTGACTTAAAAATATGAAAAATATGAAAAAATCATTTTTCAAGAGGTTATTTGACAGTTTATTCCACCACGTTTGATCCTTGAGCATTTACGATAAAAATTGAAATTCATTTGTTCGATGTTCGTACGGCAATTGTTATATTATTTTTTTTTTAGCTTTTTTTTGTATGGTAAAAGTTTATTGAAAATTATGTATCATTCAAGGATGATCGAAGACAGAAATTATGAGATTGGTGCTAGAGTGGAGTGCGAAGGATACAGGGGGACTGTAAAATTTATTGGGACTGTTGGAGATACAAAGGGTACTTGGCTTGGAATTGATTGGGATGATCCTTCTCGAGGAAAACACAATGGCACCCACCAGGGTATCAAATTTTTCGAAGCTTGGTGAGAATCCTTAGAATCATTGAATATTATCTTACTTCAAAACAAAAGAGAAATATTCAACAAAGAAATGTGACAGGCACCCCACCTCCGGATCATTCATTCGCCCAGGAAAAGCAAAATTAGGCATTGGCGTACCTGAAGCAATTAAAAATCGTTATGGCTTGATAGACGATGATTTGGCAGGAATAGATAGAGCTAGTTTAACAAGCCTGAAGAAAAAGATGAAAGCTCCATTCGTGGAGATGGTAGGATTTTCAAAAGTCAATAGGAAACAGAGTAAATTTGATCAGTTGAAGATCGTTTTTCTGAGAGAACAATGCATTTCGAGTGCCGGCGAACCTGGAGAACTTGCTGAACTCTGTCCCAATCTTCAAGAACTTGATGTTTCCAAAAATTTAATCAATTCTTGGAGTGTGATAGCTGACATTTGCAGCCAGCTTCCTAAGCTTGATAGGCTGGATGTAAGGTAACTGCTTCACTCTAATTTTTAATTGAGTTACAGAGTTTTATTGATTGTACATTTAATTATATTTTTATGTTATAAATCTTAGTGATAATATTCTGCCTGTTGAGAATGAATGCGATGTAGTAAAACCGAACGAGACGTTTCCGAATATCCGCTACTTAACGATGTCCAGAATGAATTACGACTGGGCAAAAATACAACAATGTACGATTTTATTTCCAAAAATTGAAGAATTGTCAGTGTCGTTCAACGTTGTCAGTAGGCTTGAAGCACCCTCTGCTGACTCCAATATATACGGAATAAAAAGTCTCACGCTCGAGGGAAATTTATTATCGAGTTGGGACGAAGTCGTCAAACTAGGAACGATGCCAAGGTAAATTTTTCTTAATTTATTTTTCTGAAAGCTCACATAATAAATATTTGTCTCTTTTTAGATTGGAAAACTTAAATCTGAACGCTAATGGTATTAAAATTGTGAGATTTCCATTTGAAGGGGGTACGAAAAAAACGCATCTTTTCAGCGCGTTGAAACAATTACATTTGTCGCACAATGCCATAAACGAGGTAACATTGAGACAAATTATAACTAATACATTGAATTACTAGTTATTATAATTTTGCAAAAATTTCAGTGGCGATCGATCAGCGAATTGGAGAAACTCGAAAACCTCGAGGATTTGAAATTTCGTGACAATCCTATATTGCAAGAAGCGAATTGGGAAACTGCGAGGCAATTGATAATAGCAAAAATAGCCAAATTGAAGTTCCTAAACGGCGTGGAGATAGATTCTAGCGAGAGGAAAGGGGCTGAATACGATTATTTAAAACTTTTCGGACCGCAATGGTTACAGAGTGCTAATGAAAATGGGAGTATCGAGATGACCGAGAGGAGAAAAGAATTTATCGAGAATCATCCTCGATATCCTTCGCTCGTTGAAAGTACATGAACTATCATTTCTAAGAAAATAATTTGCCTTCACTGATTGTATAAACTTTTAATAAATCTTTTTTTTTTCATAGAATATGGAGGTCCTGAGGCCGTGGCACCTAAACAAAATAATTCCATGTTGTCCGACGTCATAACCGTAGAGTTTCTCTGTCTAAATAATTCCGGTGAAATGAAAACGATAACGAGGAAATTACTCAAAGATATGGACGTTCAAAAAGTTACAGGACTTGCTCAGCGAATTTTTCGCACTGGTGGAAAAATTCCCCAATTGTCCTTCATACGACGAGACGTAAGTTTAAACATTTCTTGCTCATCTTTTTTTACACTTAATTCCCATCTTATTTTTTCCAATATCTGTTGTTTTTTATTTTTTTATTTTGCAGCTTTCAAAAGACGAAATTCCACTCGATAAACCTCTTCAACAGTTGAGCTATTATTCCATTCGGGATGGTGATCGAATTCTTGTGCGCTGGTGATATAAAAATACGGTTGTTTATAGATAATTTAATTACGTATTTTTTACGCAATTGAGAATCTCTCAATGAATAATTTTGTTAATAAACGTTTTATAAGTTGCAATCATCATTTGCCCCTTACGATATATTTTCACATGTACAATAGTCGCGATTGTCACAAAACTACCACTAAAATAAGGGAATTCAGTTAATTTTGTTTAAAAAGAAAATTAATTATAATAATTTATTGTTTTCTACAAAGAGAAACTCGACATCGTGATTATCGATATATATTATTGAAAAATAATATATTACACGATATAAAATACTCAAATATATATATTTACAAAAATTAAATATATATATTTATTATTCCTTGCTGATCTTCGATGAAAAATGATTTCTCAATTTTGCTGGGCAGTCTGTTCGATTTTGCTGGCTTCTGCCTTTTCCAACTGTTCTTTCGTTAATAACGATAATCCCAATTGATCCTCTCGCGAAAAGGACTGTGCCATTTGACGGAGCCACCTCTTGCTTATCTAAAAAGAGAAACATTTTCATTGTAAAATTTATCATAGTATAATTTTTTAACAAAACATTTAAGAATTTTACCTGTATGGCTTCTTCCGTTGACAAATTGCATAAATTATCGGTTAAATGTTCTTGAATCCATTTCGGAAGTTTGCTTCTTTTATCGGCTCTTGAAAATCGCTAAGAAAAAATACGGCAAAAAACTCGTCGTTATAAGCAACAGAAATGTGTAGGAATATTTTAAAATGAAAAATGATGTATTTTACCTTGTCTGCGAACACCATTATGCCGTAATCCGTTTTACCTCGAATAGCTCGGCCTACACACTGAGCTGCGTGCCTGAGAGCATCGAAGGTCAGAAAATCGTTTTCTCTGATCTACGAATTGTAATAATAATAATTAAGAGTCATTGATGTCTAAAAAGAAATAAAGAGAATGTTTTTTAACGAACCTGAAATTGATCTCTGAGATATTCCAGTCTAGCTTTGAGAATTCGCGACTGAGTATAAACGTAGGGAATGCCGAACATGAGAACGGCTCTTCCGAGATGGTGATCAAAATCGACGCCCTCTGAAACTTTTCCTCTTGCGACAGAGAGCAAAACTGCACCTCGACCGTTTTCGCATGCTTTTATATAATTCACCAGAGCCAAACTCGTCTCAGCTGAGTCCTGAGTCTCGATAAACAAAAGCTTGTGTCTCTGTAGTTGATCCACGACACCTTGATCGTACCTTTATGAAAGAAATTATATCTTTTTCATTTTTATACAAATATGTGATAATTGATTTCGAATGAAATTGACAAACCATGCTGCTACAACAGATTCCATATACATGTAGGATGTGAAAAAGCAGACCAGACCGTCTGGCACAGTGGCTGCAAATTCGACCAATAACTGACCATAATTTCTGATCACAGCAACGTCGTCTCTTGTTTCGTATTTAGAGGAAATAGCCACTTGATCGTTGCCTTTTGACACGATCTAAAAATTATTCGTCCATTAATGTCAAAATTTACTAAAAATGTATATTTTAATTGTTTTTACGACGTTGAAATACCATTGGAAGGAGGCAAGGTCTTGTCAGCGTCATGGTGAACGAAGTCATGATGACCGGATGAAAATTCAGAATTTTTGGATACATGTCCAAAGGGGATAGAGTTCCGGAAGTAATAATAACAGATTGAAATCTGTCGAAAACTGGCTTTATAGCAATAGAGGAATCCAAACAGGCAAAGTGCAATATTGGATTCGATACCGTTGGCGTTTTTTCGTCAAAAGGCTCGACTATGATCGTGAAACCTGTCGTGTACGTGGACACGAGAGTTGCAAGATGCGTTATGAGAATCAACGGCGAAAAATCTGTAAGATCAGTTATTTCCATCGTCCTTAAAAGGGAGGCCAGCCTCTCCGCGCTAAAACGCAATGGTTTTCTCTCGATGCACACTTTCGATTGTATATCGTGAAGAAATATTGCTGGTGATTCCTGCACGACGTGCTGAACGCGCAAACGCGTTTTCAAATACTCGACAAAACGTTTAAGAAAACTGACAAAATGCTCGGCATTTCTGATATTTCCTGGTATGACCTCTGCAATACGAGAAAAATATTATTTTAACAATGTTCAGTGATGAAATTAGAAAAAAAATGATAAATATTGAATTACCGTCTAGAATTTCATCCGGTAGAATTGGATTGGCGAGAATAACGTCAGTCTCTCTCGCGATCTGAGCATCTTTGAGTCCTTCAACCAGCCTGTGATATTCCTCTTTCAATTTGTTAGCATCATCCTCGCGCATTCTGCACAAAAAGTGGTAATAAATTATCTGTTCAAATCCAATAATTGGACATGAAAAGAAATCTAAAAAGTACTCTGCAACTGTTTTTTCGAGAAGTTGAATATTCGCCGTGCTCTTTTCCATCGTTCGACGATTTATCTTGACACTCATAGAGTCTATGCATACATTGTCTGAAGAATAAAATTAAGCAGTGTAAAATTTTCGATTTTTCGTAAACTTTATAATTAAACGAAAAATAAATACTTCATTCGTACCTATATTGTGAGCTTCGTCGAAAACAACAACCGAATTTTTAGAGAGCTCCGTAGAAACGGTCTCAGCGATTTTAGGATCCAATAAATAATGGTAACTGTATACAACGACTTGGGCATGAAGAATCTGCAACCAAATGTTCAATATCAAAATTTAATATAAAAATAGTTTGCACAGTCTTTAAGTTAAAAGTTCCTTATTGTATACCGTAAATCTTGAGAGAAAATAGGGACACCAATTTCTGTCTCGTCCATAGTCTTTCATATCGTCGATGGAGTAAATTCCTGGTGGCATTATCTGTTCACGACCTTCCATATCGAAGCCTTCGTAAAAATTGCATATAGGAGTTGTCTCGTCGTAATTGTGTCGTTCACGCACATACGAGGCGGTGAGCGAGTGACAACGGCCGTCAACTATTTTTCCCTCGCGTTCTTTGCTGACCTAAGAACGATTTCATTATAATGTTAAGCTTTTTTATATGAAACTATCTAATTTTTCTTTTTTGTATAAAAGAAATTAAAATTTTTGCATTATCTTGTGAAAAATACCTCAGGATGAATGCACATATTTTTTCGAGAACTGAGTACCAGACCCACAATTTTTGGCTTGACCTTATCCTCCTTTTCATAATACTCCATTAACTTTTTCAATTCTTCCAGAACCTTTTCAATTTCAGGCACAGTTCGGGAGCAGTAGATCAATTTTGACACAGCAAGTGGATGTTCCAGCATGTAAGCAATTATGAGAGACAAAAGTGTAACCGTTTTTCCAGTTCCTGAAGGCATTTCCAATAGACAATGCCCCTGAGGAAAAAAAATTTTTTTTTTTTAAACAGCCAAATATAAACGTTAAAAAAAATATTAAAAATGTTTACTCTTGCATCCAATCCTCTCTTGAGTTCCAACATGTAAGCATATTGCTCCGGATAAATGTAATCGTATGGAAAGTACACAATCAAACCATCAACGCTGATCCTGAAAGATTACATTATTCGTGAAAAAAATGCTTCTAAAAAAAAATTAGTCTCTTTTAACTGTAAATACTTACTTCATTTTGTATAAATTACAATAGTGCAAATTATTTTTGCTATTTCGAAATTATTTGTAAATCTTTTGTTTTGTCAAATCATAACCTAACTTTGTCAAACAATAATGTTTTTAACTCGAAAAAAAAAGTAGTTCAACACTATTCAAGACATTTCATCGACGCTTTTCTAATGCAGATATTATTTTTTTAACTAAATTCTCGTTTGAATTTGATTTACACTCAAAATTCAGAATAGAACTTTCAAACATTTCAACCTGCGACGATACTTGCCGGTTTTATCAACGAAAACATAACACGTTACGCTGGGTTACGCTCTCTCTCTCTCTCTCTTGTATCGGCAAAAGTAAATTTTATTTTACCGACTGACGCTTATTACGAAATCCAAGAAGAAACATTCTGGCGCATGCGCGAAAGTCCCGACGTTGCCAAATTGTAATATACAGTTTTATTATACGATAACGCGAATGAAGCTGAAGTTATAGTGAAAAACATGAGATTTCGAGCTTAACAAATATTAAAAAAAGATTAAAAATGGATTTTTAACAGTTAATGATGTATTTCATCGTGTACAGTTTAGTGCCGTGTTGAGTATTCGACGAGGTGCTACCGTGTTACGCAGCTCCGCGTGATGCCATCGAGTTATCATCGATAAATAATGTCCTGTCAAAGTACAATTGTAATCAGACATTCTGTAACGTCTTTATTCAGTGAACATAATATTTGTAAACAAATATCCATGAAATTCATCGAAATAAATGAATAATATGGAATTTAACAATCACACAACGTTGTAAATCTGGCAACACGGCAAAAACCTCTTCCTGTGTCGAGCGCCTCAGTCCCACTTCCTAGTCAAAATCATATATATTTTTCTTACGTGCCCGATAAAAACACGAATAATTTGCACAATTTGTATAATTTTTCGCGCTTTTGACCATTCAGGGACATTGCTTGAGTAGCGAGTGTAATTTTTCATCAAATGAAAGTCAGTTCGGACGGATTATTGGGGTGATAGGGGACGACGAAAAATACGTCGATTCTTCATCAAATCGAGTTTCTGTGAATGGTTGAATATCTGTCGAGGAAGCCAAACGTTGAATTTTATAATATCGTCCATAAGAAGGGTACACATGAGCGTGCAGTCTCGGAGCGATATTCGATATTTTTTCGGGTATGTTGAAAAAGCGGGACGCGTCCCAGAGCCATTTTCAACACTTTATTTATGAGCGACCTGTGGATTCGGTCGATCGATCAAATTCCTAGCATACACCTACACACCACGGGACGCATACACTTCTGACCATTATTGTGTACACACGTATTTGTGTACAATAACATTTCGTGTACATACAAAGCTCGACAGTACTCGAGAAAGGAATAAAATTGTACAAAAGAGACAAATATACGAAAAGACGGACGAGAGGATTTAAAAAAATTAAAGGGACGAAAATTATTGAAACAAATCCAAATGTTTAGCTTTGGAGTATCATTTTCAATCATCGAATGGTGAGTTCTGTCGATTCCTTTTTTCTTTATTTCGTTATTATTCTTTTAAAAGAAAATGTTAATCCAAACAGGTTGCTCCGCAGCTTCCAGCGGGATACGACCTGGCGGTGAGTCGTGAGAGATGAACTCTAGCGATCAAATACTCGGTCCGTCGGGCAAAGATAGCATGACGATGGTGGTGAGCAGGGTCACTCGATGATAGGTGAAAGGCTTTTAGAGTGAAAGTCAGAGGAAAGGGCACAATCTGATTAATCTCGGCTCCAAAAAACAGCTAATGGTCCTTGAGAGACACAGCTGTGGCTTTACTCCTGGAGCGACAATGGAGGAACCCGCGAAGAAGAAGCAACGCGTCGTGAATCAGGAAGACGAGGAGGACGAAGATGACGAAATACTGGAGAATGCCAGCAGCAGCGATCTGGCAAAACTGCAGAATAGCCTGCTGTCTCAGTGTCTGTGCAACGTGCCTGAGAGCAGTTTGAGAAAACCGTTCGTGACGACGGCCGAGAGCTCGGACGGGCTGTACAGAACCTCGGTCCTCTCCGAGTGGGAACCAGACAGGATCCTGGAGTTCATAAGCGCGCTCCAGCTTCTGTTCGACCTGGCGATAAAGCAGAACACACGGGGCGTTATGTGCACGAGGGTCGCGGAGGTCTGCGAGGCTCTCATGAGAAACGAGCACGGAATAATTGACCAGATAATCGACCTCAAGTGCACGCCGAACAAATTCGTGTCGTTCGCGGCGAGCAGGGCCCTCGCGGCGTTCTTCATCGTGACGAAGGAGAACACGGAAGTTGGCTGGCTCGATAGGCTTACCCAGTCGCTGATAAACACGAATTCCCCGAATCAGATGTTGTTCACCCTGGACGTCGTAAAACGAGTCGTCGAGCACAAGGACTGGGCAGCGCATCCTCTGGAGGATCCGGAAGCGATGGGAGGTCCTCCGGCGGGCTGCAACACGATAATCATATCCGATCCTGAGAGTCTCGACAGTACACCCGTCAAGGCAATGTGCGTGAAAGCCCTCGAGAGCAAATGGACGATTCTCGTCTCGAAATTCGACGCGATTCTGAGCTCGTACACGCCCCAGCACGAGTCGGCGGTCATAACTTTTCTCGATCTCTGGGAGAGCATTATTTCGGTAAAGGCCAATCTCTCGGTAATCGATACTAAATTGTTTTACTCCCAGCTGGACAATCTGGTCGTCGTGCTCAACGCGAATGTTCCGGGAGTCATATGGAGACACCTGCTGGGTTTGTTCAACGAGGTTCTCTGCTACGGGAGCACTCTCGCACTCCAGGACGTACTTCCGGACGAGCCGTGCTCTCTGGCCCACTTGATAGTTCGGGCGGTAAAGGACTGGAGACTCCTCGAGGCGCTCCCTTATCGTCACGGCTGCGGGAGATTCGGAGGCGGCTCCGGGGACGGGGACAGGCCGCTCTTGCAGAAAATCATTTTGCTAGTATTAAAGAGTGTCGCGGTAACGGTAAAGGAGACGAGAAGCGACTCGAGCGACTCTTCCCTCGGCTCCGAGGCGGAGGACCTCGACGCCGACATGGCCGTTATCGAGAGGAGCATCCGCGAGGTCCTCCGTCAATTAGACCAGTGCGTCAAGGCTCTAATGCCGTTCCATCCGGAAATGCCGCTCTCCCAGTGGGTCGTCCAGATGTTTCACGATCAGGATGACTTTCTCATCGAGGGAATGGTCTGCTGCCTCGACGTCGCGGTCGGACTCTTCTACCGGGGTCCTCCCCAGAACGATCTTGGCCACATGCTCAGCCCGAGCCTGACCTTTGTACAATTCGTCCGTGCGGTATCCCACGACCACGCCGTTCTCCTCGATCTCCTCGTCAGCAATGAGACGTGCTTCTTGCTCTATTTACTTAGGTTTCTCAAATACGTCAGGCGAAATTGGCTCGAATTCGTCAATTGCTGTGGTCGAGAATTGGACGACACCATGACGGTACTGATAACGCTAAGAATAGCCATAGATAGATTAGTATCAAAATCTTTGTTCCCGTACAACATTAATCCCGTACTTCGTTTACTGGAAAAGTGCGAATCTTTTTACGAAGGCAACATCGAAAACTGAACCGTGAAAATTGCAGTATTATATACATAATATATAGATTATATTTACGAAAAACGTGCTAATATCGGAAGGCGGATTGTTCCATTGTCATCCGATTCACTGAACGATCGAGATCAAGACCTCTGCGAATTCTTTATCCTGCGAGACTTTTTTGTCTCGCGGTTGCCAGAATTCGGCAAATTTTTTCTGACAGAGACGAAGCAAATCTCTGAATAAGTTTTTGAACCTCACAAATAGAGGAAAGTCCAACGGAATCGTGTCTACGAACGAGCCATAATGGCATTTGTGTATAATTAATATGGTCGTGTGAATTTTGATACGTTAAATATTTTTTCTGAAAATTCATTGAAAATCGAATCGTACTGATTGAGAGATTACGAAAATTTTACGAAAAACGAGTCTCCGTTTGCTTCATCCGAAAGTATCAATTTTCTCACGACCCTCTCATTATTAATATTATTTATGTACGGTATTGTAGTTACAAATAGGATTTTGTCGAAGTAACATCGAAAACTTGGCACTGTAAAATTAACATTTTACTACGAATAGACTAAATCCCCGGCGTGAGACTTTAAACACGAAAATTTGTTAATTTAATTTTTTTTAATGACTTGCCTAATTTATTTATGATTTTATTCCGGCGTTTTCTAGAAGACTTATCCTCGCACAATTTTCGAACGTAGAAAATAGCTCTTTTGGAATCTATACGTCTCGCGATCGACGTATAAAAAAAATTCGATCGAATGTTTTTTTTATTAAAGAGGAATCGTGTTGCGTGCCTTATTAGAAATTTTTTTCCTTTTCGAGAAGAAAGAAATGGAGATGACAATATTTCGTCAAGCGTTCCACAAGGCGTGTTCATAGCGTGCTCGATCGGTTAGTACGACATTGTAAATATAATCAGTAATGTAACTTAACGATACTTTACAGTTAAGCCTAACTTATACAGGCGTACGATTTATAATGCACTATTTTTTAATATTTTTACACTTTTGTAACAAGACTCTTTTATTCTTATCCAGTCCCAAGCGTCGTTCCGAACAATTTTTTTATCCCTGGTAGTGAAAACATTCGTGAACTTATATCGCCAAGAGTCGATTTTATCCGCGATATTAAAAAATATTGGCTTCACGAACTTGAATATTTCGAGCTCAACACGATTAAACATTTCGACGCGTTCTTTCCATTCTCTTGTTTGGTCCACTCAGTTGGACGGTCAAATCGATGACCATTCGATATTTAGATAGAATCCATTTATTTACACATAAATACAGAAATAAAAGTGGTCTATCGGTCCTAGATTTGTGATCGCTGTTTACGTAACTTTAAACGAGCGGATTATTAGAAACAGCATCGAATACTTCAAACTTGAACCACGTAAAACTCTATAAGTAAATTTAATCCAAATTATATTTGCCTCTCGACAAATCAGTCATTTGCAAAGCAAATTGGACTATCGAAAATTGTGAATAGTCGATTGTTTGATTTTTCATCGATATCCGGGCAGTTTAGTTTTTCCGATACCTGCAAATGATTCTTGCAATATCAGTCTCGCTTAGCATCACGGAACGGATTTTACTCGTATAAAAAAAAAACAAAATTTTCGCAAACGAGAATGAAAAATATAAAAATATAAATGATGACTATCGCTAAGAAATCTATGCAAGAATTCTAAATGAGTGCATGGACATACGTAATTTCATGTTTCCGTTCATATTAAAAAGGAAATTTTTGCAATTTCCACAGCCCGGTATATCGAAAATACGCTCGCGAGATCGATAACAATTTTACGAAAGATTCGAGACACCCCAGTAGTCGTTTTTACAGTTACGAATTAAAGAATGAAACGGGCCTCCGGAATCCATCGACTCGAGTTTAACTACGTGTCGTAATCCTCGTCGATATTGGCAGTACTTGTATAATTCGATGTCGACTGATTTACGGCGTTAACCCCGCTGCTGCCTGTCGTCACATTGGGATCGAGCTCTGTATAGAAATTCGGTTGGCTAACGTGAAAACTCGATGGGATCGAAATCTGAAAATTCGGCACGTTCTGTGGCTGCTGAGCGGGTGGCAGCAAGATCTGTTGTGCATCGTCCACTGTCGTACTCGAAACGGAGAACATCTTCGTACTCTCATTACTTAACATTAAAATTTCACTGCTATCCCTAGAATTTCCACTCATTTGACTCAGTCTGTGAGAGGAATTAATAGCTTCCCTCGATGCTCTAAAAAATTCAATTGTTTAATTATTCTATTGCATGGCTATTTATGATTATTATTATGCAAATCTATTTCACTAACCGTCCGTCGGAATGTATTGTCAAAGGCATAGCAGAGTGTAGATTGGCTGCAATTGGAGCTGGTGTCAGCGGTGGAGTGGGCACATCGTCGTCTACTCCCGAAACATCTGGTAAACCTTTGACAAGGTCCTTGAGAAAGTCAAATCGACTCTCAGAGAGTATACATTGTTTCCTGGAAAAATACATTTAGTATAACAGCAAGTTGTATAGTATTGAAATCTTGAAAATGAAGTAGCCAAATGTTATTGAACTCACATGTGAGAGGGACTGAGAGTCTTTGCATTTTTTGCACTGGTTATCTGCATTGTTTTGGTCAGTAACGAATGTACAAAGAGCTCCAATGTTCTAGGTGCACGCTTGGTTAAGGAAATTAGTAAAAGTACAGTATTTGTTTAATGCTGCTTGCAATTGAATCTCCGAAGAGCCTTTGACTGCAAAATGCTTTAATATTTAACTAATTAGACTAGTCGAAAAAGGATATAGATCATAATGGGAACAGCTTGAGCGACTTTTCCAACCTCCTCGTCGGTTTGCATGATTTTCTTGATGCGTCCCTGAAGAATTATACATTTTTTGAGGTTAGGCTTTGTACAAGAATTTGTTTTATTTTTACAAAGTTCCGGCTCAACTCGAAAATAAAAAAATTAAACATTTACGTAATAGTAAGTGTGCTAAACAGAGTATATAATGAGCATTTCATACGTATTACAGCATGAGATAAAATGCATGTGCATCTGACAGTGAAGATTGGATGTCAGTAAAAGAAGAGTTTGAAAAAAACAAGAGATGCATCGTATATGCTGTGGCTCACCGCTGGAAAACGGGCATTATATTTTCTCTTTTTGCTTGGCATAACCGTCCTGTGCCAAAAACACACCGAAGAGTATACAAAAAGCAAATAACGCGACACACCGGAACGCACGTTCGATAAAACAGCCTTTTTATTTTTTACAAATTCTCATGACACGCATATGCGACGTGTAATATGGCGAAATCGAAAGTACAATTGGAGAAAAAAGTACAAAAATTATAAATAGATTTCGTGTTTAGTCCGAATAATGCTGACCGCCAGCAAAATACGTGCTACAGTTTAGCAAAATATTTTTCGGAGAATACATAGTCAGCAGTACGGTACAACTAAAATGCTCGAGAGCTAATATGCCGTGATATCGGACCGCCATCTTCTTTTTTACATGTGCACATACAAACGTAAAGAATTACACATAAATAAAATAATATGCATCTGCGCCAACTAAATTTTCATCGTCCAAGCTTGTTTCTTTTTTAGATCATCTTTCACATTCAAATTTCACGTAAAATATTAGACATAAAAATTCTAATGTAATCAGGAATAATAAAAAAATTAATTAACAAACGCGTAATGCGTCATGTTACCATGTTTACATAAATTCGGGGTTAGAAACCGGAAAACGTATTTTTCGCTTGGCAAAAGCCGGAAATGAACAATTTTTTAAAAATGTCATCGGAAGATCCATTGGAAAAGAGTTTATTTTCGCGGATCAAGGACTGCGGTAACCGAACCATTGCTCTAAATGTTTATCTGTAAAAATCTATTTAAGTCGAAAACGTGATAATTTTAGTTTTGACGGAGTTGCGTAGAAGCAGAGCCGAAGCGGAGAGAGCCTCGTGTCCTTCGCGAAGTCTGTGGATTTGGGAAGTACCGAAGATTCCGAAGAGCCAAGACTCGAAAGAATCCACACGAGAGAAACATCAAGCCAAGGGTAAAGATATTACGGAAGAAAAGGACAGTCATCGTCAAAAAACAGAATCTAATGTCGTCAAAAAAGAAGAAAAAATTCATGCAACGGAGGAATCGAAAAAGGCAAGTGACTCTGGGGCTGTCGTCAAATCGGAAAGTGGGCAACACAAATCGGACGAAAAAAGTTCTTGTCGGTCCAATAAACACAAGCCCGTACAATATTACTTGAAAAAGCAGGTGATACACTTTTTGTTCGATGAATCATCGAAATTCTGATTATACAGATAGCGCGTGTGTATTATAAAATCTTGTTCATTATCCAAGAATCCGGAAGCCCCTGAATGTTGCGAAACTCACAAAGTTTGTCCTCCGAGGAAAAAAGTACCACCGCATCGGGAAGATAGTGTACTTTTCGGAATTCAGCCGCACTGCAAATGCGAATAATAATCTTTTTTCGTCCCTTGCCTAAATAATTTCGACAATTTTTTCTATATGGAAATAAAAAGACGCTGGCAAAGCAGGAAATAGCCGTATCTCGACTCGGTAGTGAGATTTATTAAATTTTTATTGTATCAATCATATACTTTTTCGTTGTTTCTGCAGAAAATCAGCAGAGTTCTCGATCGTTCTTGTAGAAACGTTTTTACGAAATTTTTACCGATTATTTTTTTAGATGCGAACGCCCACGCGAAACCGAACAACGAATTTACACGTCAAATAATTGATATAATGCGCGGAGCGAGCGTTCGATCGCAATCTCAACAAATCTTATCCTATCCTGCATCGTCTTTCCAATGCTTTATATATTTAGTTGTCGGACCACTTTCAGTAACTCTTCACCGGAGCAGGACGCAGGTACGACGTACAATCTTGGAACAGAAAAAAAAACTCTCCGTCAGTTTTTAACCACGCGAAAAAGTAAAAGAAGAAACAACGGCGTTGATCGATCATCCATTTCGCCTCATCTTTATTCGTAAGTCTATTTTCAAACGAGTTTTTTTCAATGGAAGATTTATTGATGAAAAAAAAGGAAAAATACTTATTCAAGGTCTATACTTCTTGTAGAGATCTTTTCAAAATTAATTATTTTCCATTATTTACAACATCGAGAATATTACAATATCCTGTAATGATACATAGAAATAATAATACGATGTTTTATTTTTATTCCGATAAAATACCCTCAGAAAAATAACTTTATCCGGATTTACGCGTATGTCGATCTACATAGTTTTATCTTATTTTATCTCCCGACCGGCTGTTACGAAAGGCAGAAAAAACGTCGTCTTATCGTAAAAATACGTAAAGAGCGCAACAAAGTCTCACAACAAAAAATATAAGCATATATAAATTTGAGGGGGATTATCGTTCGCGTTCGGAAGATTATCAGAATACCCCCGCTCGGAGCTTTCTCGAAAGAGAGAAAAAAAGAACTTTTACTGAATATGTCAAAATAAAACCCGTTCTTGATCTCAATCGTGACGTATTGAATTGAAAAAAATGGCTGTCCTTAATTCTTCTAATTGCTGAGTCAAAAATTCGATAAAATACGTCAAAGGCGAGACGTTACCGATAATTTTGTTTTATGTAACGTGTCGATGATCAAATGGGTTTTTCTACGCTATCGTATGATTTTTTTTGTACGTCTGACATAACAATCTTTGAGGGAAAAAAACAAGCAACAAAAATACATAATTGGAAAAATATTGCACTCGAGTCCGTTTGCAAATTCGCATGACCTTGAAATTAATGGGCGAGCAAACGGCGCCTTCGTGTCTGACGGCACGCCCAGGCGTTTCGAGCCGTGACGCGATCGTATTCGCGTTTTCCCCTTTTGTGTATTCGCGACATGAGCCACGTACGCTTTTTAGAGGTCCTTTGTTAGCACGACTGGTGATTCGATCCTCAGAAATGTGTTAGCACGCGAGGCAGGGTATTTTCCAGCTGTCACTCGACAAATTTTTTCGACGCTCCTTCAAAATTCCTCGAATCAGCGACTGCTCCAGAGGATTCGTCTGCGATCCGAGTGAATTTTTTGGTTTTGCATAATCAATCAGTGATAGAAGTGAAAACACGAAGTATAGCTGTTCCAAATACACGTTCACCAAGAATCAAGAATATTGTTGGTTAGGTGAGCAACAGAGTGCGTTCGTGATAAGCGTGCGCTGCGCGCGCACGTGCGAAGATGCTCTTTCGAGAGATTATTGCATTCGCTTTTCTGCATTCTTACTGCATTTTCAAACAAAATTTTTACTGTAGATCGTAAATCTTGCTGCATTGATCGATGCTTTGCAAATTTTTATGTTTTTTCGAGTTTTAACAACTTGGTATGTTCTAAACGCCATTTTTATTGTTGCTAAAATGTTTGTTTTCACACATATCGGGCGAATTGGCTATTCGCTTCATGAACGGAAACAAACTCCGACGGCGTCGGAGTTTGTTTTCCCGTGTGTCTCGTCGTAATAATAAGATGAGTGTGAGTTGTGTTTATTCGAGCTCCGTTTCGCTAGACCGACGCTAGCCGGCCGGCGTCCGACTTGTTTGCTTTTTTTTTGCTCTTGGCAACGGCTCGTCTCTGCTCCGATCGCGCGCCGTCTTCCTCGCGTCTACACCGGCTCAGCCGGTTTCTTCTCACTCTCGACGAGACCTTGTTGTATGTTCATTTTTCTATGTCTCTATCGTCGCTTCTACCGCCCTTCACTTCTTTTAATTTTATTTCATTCCCCAAGGTCTTACTTTTTTGGTTATATATGCTAATCGACGTATGCGTGTCCTTTCTTTTATTGTGTACGTGATTCTTATCTCAACGAGCATGCGACGAGGAAAAATCTTTTGTCACGAATTGCCTATTTCACGCTGTACACTCGCACGTACGGTATCGCCGTCTTTTCCGAGGGCTCGTCAACGATTGATTTTCTCGTCAAACGAAAAATATGTATTGTCTCCCCATGCAGCACTTTTCCCTTGACTTATTTAATAGGCTCCTTTGCTAATGAAAAAAATAACCTCTGTGACTAATAAACTTATTTATAAACACTCATCGCATCTTCACTCGCATAATTTTATGTATTTTTTAATGGACTTTATAAATAGAATATGAATATAATGCGAGGTAATTGAGCGGGCATTAAAATTCGAGTTATCCGAGTTTGAGAATCGCTGAAAAGAATTTCAATTTTTTATCTGGCATATATATAATCCATCGGTGCGAACGTCAAAATTATATCTTCAGGCTTCTTATGTTGAGGATTCAACAGTATATGCGCAATTATTAATCGACGTTTGTTTTATTTTTACTCTTGTAAAACTCGAGTTTGCTATTAGGCCGTTATACAATCGCCGACTGCAAGAATCGTGATTGATCGAAAATCTCTTGACAATTATTCGTTTCTTCTCGAGTATTTTTTTAAGAGAGATTCATAAACGTTTTTGTTTCTTTTTATTCAAATATATTCAAAATAGAAGCCGTAATGAGGGAGATTCTTCGAAATAAACGAAATGCAATAGAAGGATATAAAGTTGTTTGATTTGGAAAGTTTCTAGATTAGAGCTGTAATCAGCACGTGTCCATGGGAGACCAAATGTTGATTAGCGAGTAAAATGAATAGGTTATCATAGTCATATCGCGTTCCGGGTCTCTTCTCACTTTTTTTCGCATCTCGGAAGAAGTTATGATGATAACAAGGGGCAAGAAACTAATCGTACGAGCATGCACTGTTCGCACGCTGCGTTTCTCTCGTGTTGACACGAGTCGCGCATACGCCCGGTCGCCGTCAACTTCGTCCTTTCCCGCTTCGACCTCTCAGGATCGTACGTTCCCATCTTTCGGGAGTGGGGAGCCATATTAGACAAATCGCTCAAAAAGGCTCGCTCTTGCATCGCCGTGGCATATCAGCTTCGATTTCTCGACGAGAACGGTCAACGCTTTTGAAACTTTTATTCTTGAGGCTATCGAAGATTTTCTCAATCGCTAAAATGCGTTTCCGTAAGTAAAAAACAAACAAACAAAGCAACGTGCCTATAATTTTTCATCAAATATTTAATTTCACGCAATGAATAATATTTCTCTATGTCTCTCGTGACTTTTCGAGATTGATTTTCGAAATAATATTTTATTTCATTATTCTTGTATATCTTCTCGAGTAAAACAATAATATCGATGCATAAAGTTTGTATTTCGATAAAATCACCTATTTTTTGTCACCTCGTCGCGATCTTATCGAATTGATTTACGAGATTTCTTGGAAAAGTCGAACACACGCCGGTTAAATAATTATTGTTCGATTTACGAAAAAGTATTTCGTGCAAATAATCATAATTTCATATAGGCATCGCGATCTCGAAAGTGCGGAGCTTTATCATTGCCGTGGCTCGTGTTTTATCGACGGTATGACGAATCGACAAATCGATAATGTGCATACACAATACGCCATAAAAAGAATGAAAAAGCGTCTTTTGATAATAATAGTGATGAATGTGCAATACGGCCAAGTGACGCGGCCGAGATCGTTTTCAATCTCGATCAGCCAATTAAAAAACCGCATCGGAGATTCGATTAAGTTGTGCCGTTCGTACATTAAATCGTTGACCTTGAATCTCGATGAATCTGATTTTTTGCTCACTCGCTCTCAAGAATTGCACGTTTCTTTTCCGTTCCTCTCTCTTCACGTTTTCATACCATATTTTATTCTCCGACACACGTTTTTTCTAAATAGAGTCCTAGGGAGCGTTCCGCTTATCGTCCAAAACGTTTACAAAGATCCAAAACCAATGTAATAAGCATAGGGCACATTGTTGGCGATAAGTGAAACATGCGAGAAAGCGGAAATCCGATAATTCTCGCGTCGTTCCGAGCGATTGCCAATTCGCGCTCGAATCGAAAAAACAAACAAATTACGACGATGCGGGCGAAAATTTGAGAGGGCTTTCGCAAAGCAATGAGGAAAAACCCGTCGAGCTTAATTTCCTCATCGATGTTTGTAAACTAGACATCGGGGATTTCCCCATACCAGAATTTATCTGAATACATTTAGACTCGGAATTTGTCCTGTTTGTCAAACGACAAAGTCAAACATACTCAAAGTTGACGCAGCTGAGACACTCCCCCCCCTCATTACGAAAATATATTTCTGTAAACGTATTATAAATGAATATATAAAAATGTCAGAAATTGATCAAATATTTCCGGACCCTGAGACGTGTTTATTTGCCCTGAAAACTATGCACATATGACTCGAAATACTTTTTTTCCACCTTTTTCGTTGTTATACTTTTGTTTATTTATTTTTTTCATTTTTTAATGATTTATAATTATTTATTGAATTGGAATTATTTGAAATATGAAAAAAAACAATAATTTTCTAAAATATTCGGAAAATTTTTTAAAAAATAAAGACGCAATGAAAGAAAAATGTTGTATCAATAAGGAATAATTGGTGGCATGGAATGATGGGTCGTTAAAGTGGACGCGTCTATAATCGGTATATCTGTCACCCTCGAGTTATTTGACATCTGATTATTATTGTTGAATCATCAGAGAGTAATCAATATGTCATTAATATGAACAATTTTCTTAGACTCTAATGCGAGTTTTATTTTTTACTTTCTTTACCTGATGATTTTTTTAATGAATCTATTTTTTTCCTTATGCAGTTTTATTAATCGGTGTTGTAACGTGGCACGTTATCAGCCTGAACGCGATGGCCGCTGACACAAAATCCGAAGGGCTCAAAGCCGTTACTACGAGCTCGAACACATTCGCGACTAAATTCTTCAAGGTTGGCAACATATATGTTTTAATGAATTTTCATGACATTGCAAAATGTAAATTAAAAATAATGTTGCACATTAATATTTTTTTCAAAGGAAGTATATAATAAAAATTTGACATTTCCAAATAAACAGAGTATCGCCCAGTCGGAAAAAAACAAAAATCTGATTTGCTCACCGATAAGCGTGTCGATGATACTGTCGCTGACGTCTTATGGAGCCCGTGGAAACACGGAAAAACAAATGCGCTCGGTTCTGGCGCTGCCGGAAAATAATGAACTCGCGAAAGTTGGTTTCAGCACGTTCCTCGATAATCTGAAAGTGAGTAAAACTACGAGAAAATAAAAAGATTAGATAATGAGAGAAAGGCTGAACCAATTGATGTAATTATGACGATTCTCGTAACAGAATTACAAATCCGTTGAGCTTCGAATGGCCAACAAAATATTCGTGGCTAACGGCATTCAACCCAAAGCTGAATTCAAGGAAATGGCTACGACGGGCTTCAAATCGGAAGCTGCTAACGTAGACTTCAGTAAACGGGAGCAGGCCAGCAAGACCATCAATACTTGGGCAGAGGAACAGACGAATCACAAGATCAAAGATCTCATCAAGCCTGGTTGGGCAGCTCTCTATTACTTTTTTTATTCATTTTTTCACGCACAATACCGCCCCAGATTCCAAAGCGTTCGAAAATTTTTGTATTTTCCTTCAGCGCATTAAAATTCGATTCATTTGCATTTTTTTCTATATTTTTCCTGCTACATATTTATATGCATTACATATTTATATACATGGACGAATAAAACATCTTGAATTTCATCCATGTTATGTGAAAAGTCTTAAATGATCGATAATTAATTTTATATACTTTTTTTTCAGTCTTACGATAATTGTATTTTGTTGATTTATTGATTGTATAGATATACTTGGGCCTGAAACCGCCATGGTTCTTGTCAACGCTGTTTACTTCAAGGGCAATTGGGCCGAGAAGTTTAACCCTAATAATACAAAGCCGCGTCCCTTCCACATCGACGCTACCCAAACTAAGGACGTCCCTACCATGTACAGATCAGGCTCGTACCGTTACGGCACACTTCCGGAAGTCAAGGCCCGATTCATCGAAATTCCATACAAGGTAAATTTTTAACAATTCGTTTTGTGTATAATCTGGTATAATTTTTTTTTTTACCGTACTTATTTTCATCTTCAGAGCGAGGGAAAAGATGACGCTGTTAGCATGATCATCGTTCTTCCGGACGAAATCACTGGACTCGCGGATTTGGAGAAAAACATCGAGAAAGTTCCGCTGGAAAAACTTCTCAGTGGTTCCGTACGCGACGTCAATCTTTACTTGCCGAAATTCAAAATCGAGAGCGACCTCGAATTGAATAACGTTCTCAAAGAGGTAAATTACTTTTTAAGATACATTATACTTTACAAAAAAAAGTTAAAAATGCGTATTTTTCAAATATTCAAATGAAAATCATTTCGTTTATTTGCAGATTGGAATGGACGAAATGTTCTCCGGCTCCGCTGACTTCAGGGGCATCGTGGACAGTCCTCCCCTGCTGGTGTCCAAAGTTGTGCAGAAAGCATTCATCGAAGTGAACGAGGAGGGCAGCGAAGCTGCAGCTGCAACTGGTAAGTCCTCGTCAATTATTTCTCTGCAACACTCTTACTTAAATACACTGAACAATGCATTTTTCTTTTTGCGGTGGAAGGAATATTTCTATAGTTGTTTATCATTGTATCAAGAATTTCGAAAAATCTTTCATGACGAACAATTTTGCAAATTACATAAGTATAGCGACACAATCAAAATTACTTTATATTCACCACAAATTTTATTCGAGATTTTTCGAAGTTACAAGCAATACGGAATTCATTTTCACGCATGACCACGACCTGCGTTTTGACGAGTATTTAATGCGGTGAAGGACAAAGTATTCGGGCTTCGAACTAGTTTGAAGAATGATTTTCTGAGGTGGTTGGTTGATATTATTTCATTTCTAAAAATGCATTTTGTCTTTTTTTTTTGCACGACAAAAAAAAACAAAAATAAGACAAAATTGGGCATTTGTTTTTTGCCCAGAAGTATTTTCAATTAAAATACTTATTATTACGAGTTAATAATAAAAGTGTTTAATTCGGAGCGGAGTGATCGTTGGTTTCGTGATAGCGACCAAATAACTCAACCTCTGAGTGCTGGAAGAGCGGTGGTAGTGTGAATAGAACAAACTGAAAACACACGAGATACTACCGCTTCATTCTCTCCAATGCAACCATCTGCGAGGCATTGTCATACAAACTTTGATGACAAAAAAATTCGTCGACTTCACAACTCATGGTACTCCGTATGATAAAATGAACAGAATGTCAAAATCAATAGAAAATTTTTATCAAAATTAAGAAAATACTTCACACGATACTTGGTTTAGAAACACTCATGAGAACATCAGTATTTCAATCACGAATAACCTACTTTACATTTCATATTTTCTTATTTTATTCGGAATAATTTTATTTTTATTTAAAAAATCGTTTCATAGTTTGCTTATTTTTACACGATTTTTTCATCTAATTTCTGGAGATAGTTTCTGAGAATTTAGATGAAAATGATCTAAAGATAGGAGAAAAGAAGCGACGAAGATTTGAAAAAATAGAGGTTGAAAACTGGTTAGAAACACTTTTTTTTGCAGCTATCAAAGTGCAATTACACTCCGTCCATGAAAGCCTGATTATATTCCAAGTGGATCGCCCGTTTTTATTCTCAATTGTTTCTCGATCTTTGAGAACTGCTCTATTCTCGGGAAACTATCGAATCTGATGGTGTGGTCGATTCATAAAGTTACCAAAGCAAATCACCACAAGAAAATAAAGAAGAGAGAAAAGCTTGAAAAAAAGTATTAAAACACCCACCGAATAGTATAATTTCTCAACAGATTCAATAAACATTAATACTGTTTAAAGATATATTTAATAAAAAAGATTTATTATTTGGGATCCCAAAAAAACACCCTGTAGGATCCTGTAGAATGAAATTTCTGTAATTGATGACTAAACCTCAACGATTTTTCATCTTGGAAAAATAAAATATAGAATGACAGAATAAATAATCTTCTCGGGCTCTTTACGGTCGCAACGAGTTTATGTTTTTTTTTTAAATTTTTTTTTCTATTTTGATTATTTATACGTACGGAAATCAGTGTGACACAGTTTATCGTTTGGGACAAACTGTTTACTTGTGTTTTCAAAAAAAGAAATAATTCTGAGATCGAGGAGAATTTTCATGCGCAACAGCGACAACGAAAAAGGTAAACATCTCAATTTAATTTGTTTTTTTATTAATTTTTTGTCTAGAGTTTTCATTGTTTGTTCACGATTTCTTCAACTATTCTGCAAGCTTGCACTTTCATGCTTTTCAGCACCATTTGAAAACTTTTAGTAATACTTTTTTTTAAAATTGTAATTTATATAATTATGCTAATTAAAAAATATATGACTTTTATTACATTTAGTACGAGAAAACTTTTTTTTTAAAGCTTAAAAAATTGATTTCTATTTATTAAATTTCAAGCAGTTTAGAATAATAATTTTATCTGTCAAACGTAATTCTTTTCTTCGTTTCTTTTGAATAAATTTTATAAACGTGAAACTGGGGAATAGACTTTATCGATAACATTTCATTTTCAGAGGTTGATGTAACGAATCGTTTCGGCTCGAACGATCCTTTCTTCACCTTCGTAGCGGATCATCCTTTCATGGCTTATATAACTTTATCGGGCGACAACATCGTTAAACTTTTCACCACTCTCTACATGGGTCCACAGTCCGAAGAATAGGCTAAATATAAAATGAATTAACATTATAGTAAATTCGGATTTTTCTTAAGAAAAAATATCGAAAAAATGTTCTTGGCATTATTACTCTGTCATGAGAAATTTATTAGAAGCATGTACTAAATCGACTGACAAATATCTGGAACACTGAACAAAACACTTAACACGTTATTAAAAGAAGAATTTAGCAAAAATAATAGAAATTTTCCGACATTACCCGACACTTGATAAAATAATGTTCGTTGTGGAGTCTTCGCAAAAAGAAAAATGTATATCGTAAATATTTTTAAAGATCTTTTAGCTAAAGGGTTAAATTTGTTATTCATTACATTTTGGTATATTTATTGCAGCAGTTGTTGTGCTGACGAGAACTGGTCCTAGACCCAAAGCACTGCCGATCGATTTCGTGGTTGACAGACCAGCTTACATTCTCATAGCATCGAAGAGTGTCCAATTCTTCAATGCCCGCTTGCAATCACCCTGAGGAACACAAAAAAGGAAAAAACAATTAGACTCGCAGTAGAATACTTTAGAATATTCTAAAGTTCAGTTTTATTTTTTATTTTTTATACAGACGCCACGAGTAATAGCTTTTTTAAGATTATTTTAACCATCATGTTCACCATCACCTAAGAGGTGATGACATTGAGAGAGTATTTAAAAAATACACGAACTAAAGACACGTTCGAGTACGATTATTTGCGACGATCCAAAGTTCCTGATTCCTCGTCTGCATGCTGAGGTGAAAAAATTTGCAAAGACTAACTGATTTGCTCCGTTCTGTTTTTCTTTTTCAGCCGTGATAGCAGTAGCATTCAGTTTAGAAATACCGAGTCCTCCCATCGATTTCAATGTCGACAGACCAGCCTACTTCGTCATTGCCACTCACTCATTACACGACAGTTCGATACTCTTCAGCGGATCCATTTGCGATCCAGTCGTGTAATACATCTACAGGAAATCCAATCTTTTTTTTTATTTCCGGCTCTCAAAAAGTGTACTTATATACTGCAGAGAAAAATCTTATTTTCACGAATAAAGTTTTCTTTTATTAAATTTCGTCTTTTTTTTAATCAAAGTGAAATTGTTTTCATTAAATATACTTTTATAGTGAATAACCGAAGGTGAACATCCACGTTTAAATAACGTAATTAACGAAGAATTTAAATTAATTACCTACAGACATATTTTATCTCTCGTGATTGAGCTTGTTTCTTAAACACACGAAAGCTTGATCATTTGCAGTTTCGAGTTTATTGCATATTTAAAAATTAAACTAAAAAAAATCAACCAACTCCTAAAAATGGATTAAATTCGATATACTACTATAGTACGTGGATATAGAAGAATAATTGAAAATTGAATTCTTAAAAAGTTTCTTTAATTTCAGGAGTTATTATTGGTATACCGACCTCCTCAATTTACATACCAATACCGCCACCAGTCGAGTTCAAAGTTGATCGACCCTCGTTGTACTACCTGACAGCTCACAACACAGTTCTCTTCGCGGGTTCTTTAGTCGAACCCTAATCACTGACAACACACGGATTTACATGCTCAGTTCAAAAACCAAAAAATTATCGAACAAATAAAATCAACTCGATTCTACACCATATGTTTACCTACTCAAGTTTATTACACTTTGTATTATATATCTTTGGATAAAAAATAAAATAATGATACTTGCAATTTAAAAATAAAGATTTGGTTTATAGATCAATTTGTAAAATAAATTATGAACACTGTTTCTAATAATCGCTATATGGACAATTTTTCATGGCGATTGATATCTTTATCACGAAATGAATAAATCTACATAAAATTTATTTTTTAAATATTGGTTTTCTCTGATTCAGTAAGTCTACTTTACTTTCTGAAGAGATGAAATCTTATAAGAATGAAGTTATCTTTTATTGAATTTCGTCTTGTTTTAATTGAAGTGAATTTGTTTTAATTAATAGGTATGTTTGTTTCATTAATAACCGAGGGTGCGAACATACAAATCGAAATAATATAATTAACAAAGAATTTAATTTAATTACATACATACATATTTTATCTCTTGTGATTGAGCTTGTTCATCAAAAACACAAAAAGCTGATCGTCTGCAGTTTCGAGCTTATTACATATTTACAAATCAAACTAAAAAAATCAAATAACTCCGAAAAATGGATTAAAATCAATGTACTAGTATAGTACACGGATATAGACGAATAATTGAAAATTGAATTTTTAACAAAATGAAAAAAAAAGTTCCTTTAATTTCAGGAGTTGCTGTAGAGAACTCCGCAATTTACGTGCCAATTCCGCCAGTCGAGTTCAAAGTTGATCGGCCCTCATTGTACTACATAATCGCTCAAAACACAGTTCTCTTCGCGGGTTCTTTAGTCGAACCCTGATCAATGACGGATTTACATATTCAGTTCAACAACTAAAAATAACTCGATTCTATACCATATGTTTAGCTATTCAATTTATTACACTTTGTATTAAATATCTTTGGCTAAATTGATAATAATTGTATTCGCAATTAAATAACAAATCTTTGGGTTATAGATACATCAATTTGTAAAGCAAAATTACAAAATATGATCAGGATGCTCCTAATGATAGCTATGAACACTTTTTCATGATGACTGATAGTTTTATCGCGAAATGAATAAATCTACATAAAATTCATTTTTTAAATACTTGTTTTCCCTTATTCAGATAGTGTACTTTACTACCCGAAGAAAAAAATCTTATATTCACGAATAAAGTTTTCTTCTATTAAATTTCGTCTTGTTTTTATCAAAGTGAAATTGTTTTCATTACATATATTTATTTCGTGAATAACCGAAGGTGAACATATACGTTTAAATAATATAATTAACAAAGAATTTAATTTAGTTATACTCACAGACATATTTCATCTCTCGTGATTGAGCTTATTCATTACACACACGAAAAGCTTGATCACTTGCAGTTTCGAGTTTATTTCATATTCACCAAATTAAATTTAAAATAATTGATTAACTCCAAAAGTAATTAAATTAAATATACTACACGATATGGATATAAAAGAATAACTGATAATTGAAGCTTTAACAAAATGAAAACAAAGAGTTCCTTTAATTTCAGGAGTTATTTTAGTATCGGAATCCGCAATTTACGAGCCAATACCGCCTGTCGAGTTCAAAGTTGATCGGCCCTCGTTGTTCTACCTAACAGCACAAAATACAGTTCTCTTCGCGGGCTCTTTAATCGAACCTTGATCTCTAACACCAGAATTCTCTATCACGGTACAAAAAACCGAAAAAATCTCGAAGTAACAAATTAACTCGATTCTACACTGTATATTTAACGACACAAGTTTATTACACTATGTATTAAATATCGTTGGATAAAGAATAAAATAATGATACTTGCAAATTAATAATAAATATTTGGTTTATAGATCAATTTGTAAAACAAATTATGAACACTGCTCCTAATAATTGCTATGAACATTTTTTCATAGCAGTTAATGACTTTTTCGCGAAATGAATTTACAAAAAATTCAATTTTTGAAAACTAATTTTCTCTTATTCAGAAAGTGTACTTTCTGAATTATCTGAAGACAATGAATCTTATTTGTACAAATAAAATTTATTTTTACCGAATTTCGACTTCGTTTAATGGAATCGAAATTATCGTAGAATAAATTTTCTCACTTTGTCAATAACCGAAAGTTCACACACCTCGACACGTTCGGAAAAATATAACTAAAACTAAGAAATATAATTAAATATTTACAGAAATATTCTTTCTCTGCCGATTAAACTGAAAAGCTGCTTGCATGACCAAATGTATTTTTAAGCGTTTATATAACAATTGATGAATTGCATTTCTATTGACTAACAAATGAGAATGAACAAAATTCAATGTATTATAGCATGCAAGGATACGGATGGATAAAAAAATTGAATTTTTATCGAAATGTAAAAAAAATGTGATTCCTTTTATTTTAGGACTTGTTTTTGCACTTACATCGGCAGTTGTCATGCCAGTACCGCCTGTCGAGTTCAAAGTTGATCGGCCCTCGTTGTACTACCTGACAGCTCAAAACACAGTTCTCTTCGCGGGTTCTTTAGTCGAACCTTGATCACTGACAACACACGGATTCACATGCTTGGTACAAAAGCTGAAAAAATATCGAACAAATAAAATTAACTCGATTATACGTCATACGTCGAACTACCTACATCTATACTTTGTATTTTGATTATCTTTGAATAAATGAAAAAATAATTATACTTAGAATTTAATAATAAATTTCTCGCTTTCACATCATTTTGTAAAAATTGATTTCAAACGCACTACTCTCAATATTCACCGTAAAAAGTCATACAAGAATAATTCGTGAAAATATTACCTTTATGTTTGTGTTTTTTTTTCAAATATTGTATACTATTTTTAAAAACTGCAGAAATATTTTCTGATGTCCTTATCGCTAAATAAACCAGATTAACCGGATGTTTTACATTTCAGTCAACAAGTCAGAATTAATATTTAAAAAATATATATTGTATATTATTTTGGTAAAGTCTATATTATGTAATAAAGAAAGTCATGGGTCGAGTTCAGAATCGACAGACCAGAATCGTTGTACCATGTGGCATCTAAAAAAACAATTGTGCTCTCAGTTATTCTATCCACACCTACATCCACTGGAACAAATACATTTTGGTAAACCGAAAAATAAAATTGGTAAAAATAAAATACTGTTACGTACTGCTTATTGCGAACAAATGCATAGAATATTGTGAATAAACCAAGTTGACATCTTATTCTACAAATATTTACTTACAAATAATACAAAATCAATATTTCGTATATACTTACAAATTTGAACGTACTTACATACAGTTTATACTCAAATACCGAAAAAATGCAAATTTTGAATATCGATTGTGATGGCATGCCAGGAATATAATTTCTAACGATATGTCATAAATGGAAAATTTTCATTAAAAAATATATGAAAAATCTAAAATGAATAACGTGTTTTTAAAAAATTATGATTTTTCAATTTCAAATGCTATAAAAAATGCGTTGAATTATGTATTATTTATTTAGTCTTTTTAGATCATGCTTCGCACACGGATAAAACAGAAAAACAATAGCATTGGATTGATTGAAGTTGAACAGATTAGTAAAAACATTATTTTGTTTCCAGGTGTTAACTCTATGCTTAAAATCTTACCACCACGCAGCGATTTCGACGTAAACAAACCATCACTCGTTATTGTTACAAGCCGCAACATAACACTACTGATGGTTTCACTTCGGAAATTGTAAATCCAAGTTTCCACGGCTCTCCGTTGCTCCACTGAAAATAAAAAAAAAGTATTATTAAAAAAATAAACTCTGTCGGTGAGATTGAATCAGAGAAAACGCAAAAGTTGTATATTGTAAAATGGATAATAAACGAATATTGGTGTAAGACGAAAATTTAGAGTACGTTTATATTCCTAATCGCTTTTCACTCATTTACTCATATTCCTAGTTCACAACTCCTGGAAAAATAAAAATACAAAAAAATCAGTAGTGAGAAAAATCATTGGACTTCATTTTCACGAAAATGAAACTTCTTTCCAGGTATCAAGATAACCATGCGATGCATGAGATACCCGGCCGAGATGGAATTCAATCGTCCGTTCTACTACTCGATCGTTGCTAGAATTCTGGACAAAAGAGATGCAGGCTACGAATTGTTCAGCGGTGTCGTCGCTGAGCCAAAATTCTGAAAGCCAAATAAGTAATTGGCGTAGCGTCAACGTGCGAAATTCGCACAAATACAGTACGAACTAACAATGTTAGATAGCAAAACCATTAAATAATTTAATTATTTAATTATTAGAAACTTTGTGCTATTTATAATCGCTGTTCGATGTATCGAACTTGTATTCTAGTCGTCAACCAAATGTTGATCATTATAAAAAGAATGTATTAAGAATAATTTTCTCGTGCCAATAAATTAACAGCGTTAGATATTAATATGTGAAAAAAATACGATTAGTATATAGGGAATTTATTCAAAGTATATTTTATATATAAAAACGATTACAAGAGTTTGATAATTTCCTCAGATAAACTATGTCTCTATCAATGATCTTGGAAGCCCTCAAGATAGTTTTTTATCGCCTGCTCGATACGATTACGTATGTCATGTACCAAAATTATAATTATATAATATTTATAAAGAAGAAAAACAATTTTTTTTTCGATTTGAGATTCGAAGTGTCTTTTCGATAAGAATTAGAAGCTTCTTTGCTCCTATCATACTTTTTTTTTATTATTGCACTCCACTTGGAATATTTTTAATCTTAATTTCTCTCGTTTTCTTTTTATCTCAGATTACAAAGCTTGCAATGGCACTGATTCCCTCACAGATAAGCTCATGAAAAAAAAAATATATTTCGTTTAATTCATTTAAACAAATGATAAATTTTTTTCTTAAAACTTTTAAGAAAAATGAGATAAATTTCATGATTTTTGCTATGCTTCTTCAACTCGTGTTAATTCTTTGACAAAAATCTGGAATGTTGATAATTAAACGAGGAATTTCGAGAATCGTCAGTTCCTCCGTTCGGTGGATATTTCGTTAATGAAAAAATGTTATTTTTTAACGAATCTTTACGAAATGACACAATTGACGGCCTTTCCAGACCCAGTACCCATCGAAGTGAGCGAAGTTTTTCGCGATTGTGGGTGCATCGTCGTCGTGGTGTCCAAAAATTCCTCATCGCCGTCAGAATCTTCCTGATTTTTTTTCACGACGTGTCCATAATTGTCCTGGACGTACCGATCAATCATGTTTCTGTGCATCGCCGGAAGGGTGGAATACTTATCATTGGCGGCAAAAAAATTCTGATTCGGTGGTTGATAGGGCTCGCGACGACGTCGAGGAAAAGTAGTCGGTTCCACTTTGCTGACGATCGGCTGCGAAGATTCGTTGGGATTGACGAAACCGACGGTTCTTCGCGCGTAGGGATTGGGCTTTGGCAAGTCAGAATTTAAATCCATTCTTGGATCAAAAGCTCGATTCTCATTGGAATCACGGATTATGTTTTCCATGGTAAAGCCCATGGGAAACGATTTTCTCGTGGTTGGGAGTGGCGGCTCATTCGGAAGGTTTTGATTGTTGATCGGAAAATCGAGTGGATCGAATTCGAGCCTTTGTCCACCGTAGGAATATCTGTCTTGTAACCAGCCGAGCGCTTTCTTCCTACTCTCAATTTCGGCGATTTCACCTGTGTAGGATTTGCGCTGTCGATTCAAAATTGCCTCCCCTTTGGTCGCCTCTTCGTTGTTGTTACTCGCAATTTCTGGATTCAATTGATTCCTGGCTGTGGGAACGTTTATATGGTTTTCCAGGCATTGGTTGAAGTTGGGAGCGAAACGGTTGGCCGCTTTCTCATTTGCAGGGGCATCTCTCCAACGTGCGCTCTTCATGACGAGCTGAGCGAGTTGCTGAATTTTCTGTTTCGGAAAATCGTTCGTCTCCCGGCAAGGATATTTTTCCGGGGCCGAGGGCTTAGCGGGGGTCGAAGTGTCGCAGGGATTCGCTGGAATGATCGGATTGGCGTTCAAGCGTCGCAGACGCTCGTAATTCTCGACTTGACCAGCGAGCAGCAGCATTTCCTCGTCGTCGTCAGCGCTTCGAGCGCCACCGCTGGAGGAACTTGGAGGTACCAGAGGTTCGTAATTTCCCGACGAGAAGTAACGCTCCGCGTCTAAAAAGGCAGCCGATAAAATCATACCAGGATTGGGCTCGCGTCGAGAGTCAAACAATTTTCGTCTCGCCGCCACTTCCTGGCCCATTCTTTCGATTATTCTCGCGTTCTCCGTCTGCTCCTCAATGTGTTTCTCGACTTCAATGAATTTCTCCGTTTCAAAGATGAGCGAGCGTCGATCCATCCCCAGCTGTTCCATGTCTCGAGCGATTTTTCGCTCGGCCGACGATTTAGTTCGCGCCTCCGTGTTCGAGAGCACGCGGAAGCCCAGTTGTTGCTGAGCTTTGACGAACGGCGACTGCGAAACAGGTCCGAGCTTCGTCCAGATCGAACCCGGCTGTTTTATCGGTGAGACGATTCCCGGACGTGTCTGAGTGGGATTTTGATTGATCAGCTCTACATTCGTGTTCACCGTGGTGCATGGGACTCGACAGGGCTTCGGCGGAACGAGGTCCAGCTTCGGAGGAATCGCTCCTGGCCGAGGTGGTGGCGCCAGACTCGTTATCACCGGCTGCGATTCAGGAACTGTTTCCTCATCTTTCTCTACGCTTTTCTTGTTCACTACCGTCGAGTGCACAACATTCATCAGATGATCCAAACGATTTTCCAATCGGTTCTGACGTTCACGATCGAGGTCAAGGAAACGGGAGACCATTGCGTCTTGAGCTGCTAAAATCTACAGAAAATAAAACGATATTGTACGAATTTAAAAAAATATCATAAAGAAAAAAAATTCAGAAAATGTGTAACGTGGCTCTGAGGTTAATATTTCTACCTTGTTGACGACTTCGTTCTGCGAAGTAATAGCGTTCAGCATGAGTTGTTCCAATTTTTGTGCTCTCTTCTTTCGCACGGGCACGTGCGGAACTCTGTCCGAGTTGCCGGATAGACTTTTCGTTCCGGCAGCTCCATTGTCGGAGGGCGATGGCGAGCCGTCGAGGAATTCGATAGAGAGAGTGTCGTCGTTGAACGTCGCGTTGTTTGTTATAGTCGTTGCGTTGATCCCACGCAGCACATCATTGTCGATTGGCTGCTGAGTGTAAGTCTCGTTCAGATTATGATTTCTGTCCTCCTTGTAAGTTTGACAAAAAGCCTCGTTCAAATTGACAGCCGTCTCGGGGGAATAATTGGCGGAACGCTGTCTCGCCTCGATCACGTTTTGCTCCGTCAGGTAATTCGGTCCGATCCCGTCTTTGTAATGCTTGCAGTTGAGTACCAGATTTTGAGCATAATTTTCACGACGAGGCTCTTGGGGCATCGCGCGATTGTCTATCGAGCAAGTTTGCTGCAACTGATTTTGCATCCTCACCATATTCTCGATCATCGGTTGATTACTCGTCAACAGGTCCATTCGTTGATTTCCACCGCGTAATTTCAACGGCACCGTTTCGTCGACCACGTAAATCGGATTATTGCGGACACGGAAAATCTGCTCTGGTTGCAACAAGTTCGGCCCTTCCGTTTGCATGTACTGCGTTTGCAGAATATTTCTCTGCTGCATGTTTTCCTGTATTATTTGATTCTGTACATTCTGCACAGCGTTCTGGTAGATCATCTCCCCGAAACGATTGTTGGGCACGGAGTTTACGGGTCGAACGTCTCTGCTGGGCTGGTCATCATCGACGAGCACGTTTTGTCGAATTCCTTTCGTTAGTAGTTGCGAACGAGTATTCAGAGTGTTCGTCGCGGCATCGCGTGTTGGCGAAAATGTACGATAAGGCTGAGCCAAAACCGTCTCGTTCGATTCAGGAGAATCCGGATAAACTTCCTCCTCTGAAAGGTTGAAAAAATCATCAGAATATATTTCAATGTACATCACAATTCAGATAATGAGAATACTCACGAGCCAGATGCCACGTGGGGGAGAGAGCTTCCGTTCTTATCAAAGACTCAATCGGCTCGTACTTGTTGAATCTCATTCTGAGATTTTTGTTTGTTTTTACATCTTTGGGAGGAGATTTGACTGGGACTGCAGAATCTAATAAAATCGTGAAAGAAAATTAACACAAATTGCAACACAATAACATAATAAGGTATTACAAAAGTTCAAATAGAAATTGGAAAAAACTTACCCACAGTATCGACTCCATTGTCATCAGACTCACTTTTCTTTTGCTTCAAAACTCTGTCGATAGATTCGTAGTACTGTTCGACACCTGCTCTGGTTCCTGCTCTTTTGGCTTCTCTGTAGCAGACTAAAACTTGTTTCATCCTGGATCGACACTGCTTCGCCGAAACCGTATACCCCTTTTTTCTCATGTATCTGGCGATGCTTTCCCAAATGACTTGTGGCTTAGAGGCATACTCAAACTGCTTTTGCACTTGCTTGTCTGTCCAAACTGACACTAAGAGCGTCGTACTCTCAGGTGTCCACTTGTACTTGACGTTGTCTCCGTACTCGCTCATTTTCTTATATTTCAGGATTCTTTTTATTGAAGGATACCCAAGTGCTTTGACAGCTTCAGTTCTGAAAGTAAATCGATTAGATTTTTATCCTCAGAGTATTTTATTTTTGTAAATTCAGAACACAATGGGAAAAAGGCGTGCTCGGAATTTTCCGAGTTGTTAAAATAGACCAAATATATTTTACGATAGTGTAACTAACGCGGTCGTTCACATCTTGTTTTTTTTCTTGGAGAAGCAAAAAATCAGTTTTTTTTTCGTCAAGTGTGCAATTTTTGGAGATTTATACGTAACCAAGATTGCGTGGAATGGATCAGATTACTATGCCAAGAATAAATAGCGTTTTTATCGTAATTTCCAACCTTTGTTCACTTTCTAACATCTCGTAGCAGCGGGGAATTTTGTAAAAACGCCCGTTCCGTAGGAATGCTGAGTTGGGACAAATGCATACCTACCTGTTGCACTTTTTCCCTTCCGTCGCGTCGTCTCACACTCCGCAATCTCAACGGTCGTCGCTTCGAGATGCGTTCGAATTTCGGAGATGAAGCTGAAAGTGGGGGCGGGACCCGATGGTGGGGATTATGTCAAGAAGGGAGAAGTATGTAGCTTGAGAATGCTCCTGCTTACCAACGGAGGTTGAGAACGTGGTTCGCAGCAGCGGAAAGGAAAAACTCAACCGTAATAAAAGTTGTCATAGAGCAAACACGACTTTCCCTCTCTAATTTCTTTCTAATCGTTTGAAAACCCTCCACAGTAAATATTCTTGATCTTTATGTTTGAATAATTATTCTAATGGCGCGCAATAAATCAGTGTCAATTTTTGGATAATTGATCTGTGCGCACGTGCGGGCCAGCATGTGCACAAAACATAAGGCGCACGCTCAGCCTGAATATTCAATTAATTTTTTTCCCCTCCATAATCAAAACGAAATCTTGTGCAAAATCGATACAAAAGTAAAGGAGCCGAGGACTGTTTCGTTCCAAATTTACTTCATTAACTTAATGTCTTTATTATATAATAATTTAGTGGTCTCAGTATGATATTATATGGCCATAAAATAAATACACATTTCCTATCTATGAAAATACGTTTTTTTTGATACATTGATCACGAAAAAAATTACATCGATGAAAATTAAAAAACAATATATTAAAAATTAAAAAATATGCATTAAAAATTGGAGAGAAAATATACATCGTGTTTCACGTTAAAAATTAAAAATAAAATTATATTTACAGCATGATTGAACGATCAAGTGGCTAAGATGTGATATGCACAAAAAAATGAAGTAACAAACGAGCGACGTGATGAGCTGTTGGTCAAATAAACCAATTATTTAATTACGTATCGTTTTAATATTTAGATTTGACACATGAATCATGTTCCCAGGAATGATAGCGAGTACGAGCTTTTCTCGTCTGGCACGCTTCCATTTTCGTAATATCAGAAATATTTCATTTACTTTTATAAATAAATTTTTGAGAACAAGTATTGACTAGTAATCGGCGATCTCGTTTCCGTTCGTCAGAACGTTCGATTCGATGGTGAAACGATTTACGTCAGCCTCGACGCGAAGCGGGTCCGTCGTGTCATTGACGTTTTTCCGGCAGCTCTCGGAAGTCAAATCAAGGAAGGACTTGCAAGTTTTCATCTCGATGTCCGACAAGTTAATCCCGGAGGAACGTGCCGAGGTTGGGCTCGTATTTTCAGTAGGAATATTCGCATCGTCCCTGTGGCACCCGAAATAATTGTTTTCCCCAGATCGACTGTCCCTGTCGTCGCCGTCACCATCCTCGGGGTTATTTTTGTCATTGGGATGATCCTTTCGGGAATCTCCGGTCGAAGGAACGGCCGGTTCGTCACTTTTTTGGAATTTTACGGAACTGATACCTGGGCGAGGACTCGAGTCGACGCGTAACTGGCTCGCAAGGTTGTCGTTCGCCCGTCGGGCGAGACTCGCCCTCGGCTTCGCGTTCGCAACGTTCAGCTGGCGGGCGTTCGATCTCAGCGAGCCCGGTATCGAGCCTCGGTTCTCCGAAATCACGCTCAGCTGCCGGTTCTTTTGCAAGGGCTCGCTGTTCGGCAACAAAATTCGGCAGATGAAGCTCTGCAGAGCCGCCCGGAAGTCCTTCAGGTGGTAAGCGTACAGCACCGGATTCCCAACCGAATTCAGGTGCGAGAGTATTATGCAGGAGTTCATTATCACTTGGTTCACCCTGCAATTCGGACAAAAGGCCATCACGCAGTTAATCGTGTACAGAGGAAACCAGCAGACGATGAAAAAAGCGACGATCCTCGACAGATTCTGCGTCGCTTTCACGTCTCGTTTTTGAGCCGCTCCGAGCAACCGGAGCATCGTCCCCGTCGTCTCGTTTGACGCCCGACCCCCGGGATTCATCGTCACGATTTGTCGGAGCTAAATAGGTTGAAAGAAACATCATTCATTTTTTTTTGTTATTATTCAACTTGAAAAGGTAAAGGATGTTGTGTTCGACATTGAAAATGATGAAAAAAAACCACACGGTATGGAGATAAATTGGGATAAAAACTTTTGATTTGATAGACAGATTTTGATAAAAAATTATAGTGAAAATTTATGGTGAAAAAAATAAATTAGAAAGTTTATGAGAATAGTTTGAAATATTTATCCAATAAAAATTAACACACATATTTATGTGATTTTACAGCTATCGAGACATAATTGTGTAGACAACCAACAAGTGTCAGGGAGAATTTGATTGAAAATTGATAAACGATTCTCTAGGCATAGACGAACATTTTTGCAATATTTGAGAGAAATTAGGAACACCGTTCTTGCAAAAATAAATTATATGTATTCAGAAATTGTTTAATGAGAAAAGTATTGGATCTTGTTCGAAATTCTGGGAAAAAAATGAATTTTTCACAAGATACAATATTTTACTGATAAAATGAATTTTTGAAATAGATCAGATTGCAAACAATTTAAAACTATTTTAACAATTCTAGAAATAAAATAAAGAGCGAAAATTCTCAATCAATTAAATTCAGACCTGTTTGACAACGACCCTGTAGATGTGAGCGTAAAAAGCTCCGATAAGAAGAGCAGGAAAAATGATGGTAGCGAAGTACAGGAAGACGAGATAGTCGTAGTCCATGACCTCGACGAATATACATTTCTCGTCGGACTTTTTTCCGGCGTTCCATCCGAGAAGGGGCAGAAATCCCACGAGGGTGCCTGCGATCCAGCACACGCAAATAATCCCTTGAAAAAAAAAGAATGAGAATTTTTCCGATTAATTATCTACTCCTGCTCCACCCGCTTCCAGCTAAAAATCCACTATTGTTCCCCGGAGGAATATTAACCGCAGCAGCGTCGCTAGATTTTCCATCTGGGACGGATGCGACAAGTGTTGGATTGAATCTCGAATAAAATCAAGCGTCGACGTTGTTCATTTTCCGATTCGTAGGCGCGCGTTCTCGTGTTCCGTCGTGTAACGACGTTTTTTACGCCTCGTTTTAATTAAAGTGTCCGCCAGCCGTCAGTTACGGACAAAAATAAAAAAAACAACCTGGCGAAGGGACATTCGAGTCCCGTGTATATTCTATTTCCGTGTACTATTTCCTATGCGTCTGTTCATCTTTTTGCGGAGCTCCCTGCTCTCGCATCGAGCAAGAAAACACGATACTGAGAAAGAAAAAACACATGGGAAATTCAGCTCTCCTTCGAGGGCTCCGTACGTCTCGAATTTAATAGATTTAGGTTGCTCGTCGTTAGGAGACCCCGTGTGCATTAAGTTCAACACCCCGAGTATCATTAACGATTATATTTCACGTATATACGCGTCGAGCAACGAGAGATACAATTTTGCCGGGCACTCAACACCCTACTGGTCCTCGTAACTCGAATCGTGTATCGGGTTTGTGTGTCGTGACCCCCCCTCGAGATTGCTCGATCGCGCTCCGAGATCACAAACATGTCTGTCTGCTCTGAATTTTTATATTTTCTCGAAAAACATTTTTACGTTTTTGAATAATCATCATATAAATTTTTTATATTATAGACAAACCATCGTATCGAGTACTCCACACCCTCGCGTTTCTTTCATCCCGTCGTCCGATCTTCCCACGGGAAATCACAGGAGATCGACTCGAGTGTGCAACGCCTCGTTTCTTCGAGTTCTTTGCCAACTTCTCGGAATCTTCTCCCGTGGACTCTCGGAGGGCGAGTTGAGCGAGTTCAGGGAAGAGCGCTGAATATTGAAAGGGTTTTTTATTTGTCAAGTGGACGATAACGCGGAGCGATTAAACTCTCGATAAGAAGTAGAGAGTATCGCTTCGTTCTTGCGTGAGAAAATAACGAATGGAGGGTGAAAATAGTGTCATAAGGGCGAGAGTAATTGAAGGCAAGAGAAAAGGAACCTATCGATTTTCAGCGAAGTGAAAACTTTCTCTTTTCCGTCACACGCACGTTGTAACGAGTGCAAGGAAAATAACGAGGGACTGAGCCGCGAATCGGTGACTCGCGATGAGAGCAAAGAGTAGGAGGGACGTGAGTGAAAACTCGAGCGATCGATGAACACAGAAAGGAGGAGCGCGAATTAATTAATAACTTGGAGCGTTTATGTCCGTCAAGAGCCGGAATTTGTTTTATTTTTTTTTCGAAGCTAAACGACCGAGCCGGCTGTCGTTTCGTCATGATGTGAGGGCTAAAAAAAATAAACGCGACTGAGGGCTTAAAACAATTAGCTTGAGTAGGTGTTTTACATGATCTCGAAAAAAAAGTCTGCCATAACACTAGCACTGACACTCAATTGAACTTGTCAAATTGGTAACGAACTACCTTGTAAGACCCGACACGTCTTACCCCGACACTTTGTACCGGGCAACTGATTCCAAATTTCGTCATAAAACCGAACAATTAAGGCCTTAATTGCTTTTTCACTCGACCTCGACCGATCACCATGGAAACATTAATGACCGAGGGATTAACGAAAATTTGAAAATTTTTTTTCCTCGTTACGCTCGACAATTTTCTCTCTCTATCTCTCTCTCTCTTTTAATGTTTACGATCGTACGAGAATAAGTTTCACTTTTTTAATAATGAGAATGGAAGTGAAGCAAATTTTCGCGATAAATACAATGATGAAAAGATTGAGACTGAAACGTCAGAGAGATAACACTCGACCCCCCAAAAAAATATACCTGTCCCGCATCTTTGCGAATTTTTTACCCTCGTGAAAACGTGCCAAGGGCACGATAAGGGATGCGAAATGGGCAAAAGTACAGCCGGATGAAATCCGTTCACGCTCAAATGTGGAAGAAGATCGCGACTGAATTTTTTTTTCAAGCTAAAATAAAACTTTATTGCGAAGGGGAGAATCTTGTTTAACGCTGACAGAACGTGCCCTTGTACGCAAATTGTACGCAAAGTATTTCGCGTTGATTTAAAAAATTTATCGCTAAACCCTTAGCTGACACGTATGAGGTGTCTTAAATAATTATATGTCAAATTTTGTTCTCCACGTAGAATTTTAAAATAAAATTTTATGAAGAATATTCAGTTCATGTTTTACCTTATTATATTTAAAGATGACAAAATTATGTAAAATTAGTCTATTTCTTGCTTAAAAAAATGCATTTTATTTAAAATCTAGATCGATATATTTCAATAATTGTACTAAAAGAAATTTTTATATGTAACTCGAAACAAAATGAATATTTACGAATTTTACGTGTTTGATTATTTTTTAAATCATAGAAAGTAGAATAATATTTATTACAAAAACTACATGATAGGTCTAGATGAAATTTTTACACCGTTGTTATTTTAATGACAGCTATACAAAGCAGTATCTTTTCAGAATAGTATAAAATGTAGTATACAAAAATTTCTATACTATTTTCGATATGAACATTTTCAATACCAGTACTCATAAAAAAAACATTCATCGTTTTGTCGAAAAAAAATTGTGGAAAATGGCCTCAAAGACGATTTGTGCAAATTTTAAAGAAATTCTATCTCAAACAACTACCTTTAAAAAAAGATTTAGCTATAGAAAAGCGTACTGGAAGAATGGAATTTGATGAAAATTCTTACATATGGCTGTCTTGGTGCGGACGTTGCGGGAATATCCCATAGGATGAAGAATCGCCCAGTAGCGATCGATGGAGACAGCGACGAGGCAAAAAATGCTGATGGTGCATAGAACGACGAGAACGGAAACGGTGAAGAGACAGGCGTAGAGATTGGTCGGGAGGCCGATGCTGGCCAGAATGGCGAAAGGTATGGCGAAAAGTCCGACGAGGAGATCGGCGGTGGCCAGCGAGATAATGTAGTAATTCGTCCGACGGCGGAGCTTGCGGTCTTTGCTGAAGACAATGATGACAAGACCGTTGCCGATAACCGCGCAAACAGCGACGATTACTTCGCAAAACGCGTACGGCAAGTTGAGCTCGTCTCCCGCGTACGAGGAGGACGAGTCGTTGCTCAGTAGCAAATCGACGCTACCGGATACCGTGTAATTTAGGTAATTGACCGAATCGGTGCTCGACAGTTCCATCTCGAGATCGATCGAACGATCAGCATTCTCCTCGGCTTTTTTCCCCACTCGCTCTATCTCTTTAACTTCTCATTTTTTTCCGTTTTTCCTAAACTTTTCTCCTCGATCATACGCACGCCCACGTCGAATTTCTCTCGCGCTCACGTCTTCTCTCTCTTTCCTTCGACACCCATTCAATCCCTTCGAAGTCGCGAACTAACTTTATTTCCAAATGCTTGCTTCTTCGCTCTCTCGTTTACCCTTTACTATACTTTCTCGAATTGAGCCAATTCATCCTTCGCCCTTGTCCCTCGCACGGACGTAATTTCGTCGTATTTTGTTCCTTCGACGTTTATCAATGAGAGATTACGTTTTCTCGTACTACCGTCGCCCCCGGGGAGTCTCGTATCTCGCACTCGTTTCACTCGTCGAACGTTTTTGAATAAAAATCATAAAACACTTCCAACAGTCCTAGGGAGTAAATTAACAGCTGCACTTTGCTTCTTCTCGACATTTGTCCTCTGTATTGCGTTTTTTCTCGCTCGTACTGTCCCCGATTGCGGATTGAAAATGATCAAGTGCTTCGCGATGAAAATCCGACTACGTCCATTCGCGATTCATCGATCTCGATCAATTTTCCGGAAAAATATTCCATTCGCACCTGCAATTTAAAAAAATATATAGCTGGAGAACTCTTCAGAGAAGAAAATGTTCGTATCTGCAATTTTTATCAATCAATATCTTAAGTGGTTGGTCTGTAAAATGGGTATCGATAGATTTTGGTTAAAATTTGCAAAACTTTCTTAAACGCCATATCTAACGTCAAAAATCGTTAATTATATACCAAGTATAACTGGTATTTCTTTATATCTATTATTTATATCTTGTCACAGAGAATGCATGCATAAATATTTCAATTTTGGAGCAGAAAATCTTTATAATCCTCGATACAAAGGATCTCTTCGCTCTCCCACGTGCGATCGATTTGAATGAGCATGCAGAATTAATGGAACTTGAAGCCTCTCCAAAACTTCAATTTTTATGTACATTGCGATTAGGTCATTTATGAATTTCCTACTTTTGCGAAAGGTGATTCCATATCCGGAAGAAATGAAAATCCATTTGTAAATGTCTCAAAGGATCATGCACACGTATCCTACGACGGACAGACGTGTGATTAGAAAAACTGTGACGTTTAATTTAAAATATCCGGAATCTGTCGCTTCGACTCTTCCCACGTAAGTTCTTTTTTTCTCGAAGATCTGTACCGCTGGATTTTAATCTTTCGCTCGAGAATCAATTTTTCAATAACGGATAATGAAAATCGTCGAAACTATGACACGCGTAATTATTTTGTTGACCGCAGACAATTATGTCGTACTCTCGAATTCGATAACGAATTGGTGTTGTCCACGGAAAAATAAAATCGATTGTCCTTCGTAATACACCGGACGAGAGCGCGTTACTCGTTAACGGCGATTGAAGGCGAGCGATTTAATTATACCGAATGTATTCGTCAACCCAGCGGTGTATCGTCTCGATCAGGGTCTCGTCAATAATATTCCGTCTCCCTGATGCGCTGTGTACTTTTCTCGTCACGTAGCCTTCGTCCTCAGTATATGTGAACGCTCGTATGCTCGCGACGCTTGTGACCCGACTCACGAAAAAAATAAATATCTAAAATCCACCGGGATGAGCTGCGCAATAAAAAAAAAGTTGGGCTTTTCCTCTAATACCGAAAATCTCGGAATAGATGGGGCTCCCACCCCCGCATTATATCCGCCTTGCTTGGCCAACAAATACTCAAGTTTTCAACTGCGGAGCGGAGTATCAGCGCTTTCTTGTTCCCGGCGACTCGTGACAAGACGAAGCGCCAACGGACCAGCCACTGGAATTATCCCCCACGTTGAAAACCGGATAACTTTCCGATTCTCTCCAAGTTCGAGTGAGATACGACGTTCAATGAAATTAAAAAGTTTCAAGGCTCCGCGGAAAAAGACTTCGCGCCACGGGGTAAAAAAACCAATTTAGAAGGGTCTCGCCTTTTTTCCTTCACTCGCGCTCTCATTGCATTTTCTAATTTTTTCCCAACTTGCAAGATCCAATAAATCCTATCGCCCGTTCTGCCATTTGTCTTTCATTCTGAAATTCAGGTCCGAGTTGTCACTGAATTCAGAAATTGACAAAGAGAGAAAAAAATTTTGAAATTTTGTGTTTTAATATTGAAAAGCGACGAAGTCCAATTCTTTCGCCGCGAACTATTTCGATGTTTCGAAACACTGAGTAATGAGAGATCGTTGATGGATGTCCGCCGTCAACTCATCACTTATCTTCCCATAGAGAGACTTTAACGGAAAAAGAAATAGCTCCACTATATTTATTCGGAATAATGAACACTTGGAAAGACGAGATTACGGTATCGGTGGCCTCTCATTTCGACATTAAGACACACATACAGTCGCGCACTGCGAGTTGCCACAGATACTGTAATCGCAGATTATTTTATTCGCATCCCCTTTATCTGTGACATGAAACATTGATGGGAAAATCTCAAAAGCTCGCGCTATTTACATTCTTTAAGAATGAAATATTATCCACAAAAAATAATATTACGAAGAAAAGAACAATTACGAAGGCTCGGTGAGTTTTTTTTTAGTCAATAAAAAAGTTCACGATCGTTCATTCGCGATTTGAAAACAAAGAAAAAACAAACGCGGCTGAATTGAAGTAAATTTGAAGGGGTGGAAGTAGGAAAAATTACCACTGAAATTTTGATTTGACAGCTTCATGAAGCCGGAGTTGTCGTTTAAAATGAATTCAAGCGCGAATAATGTTTGTCGGAGCGCGCAGAACCGAGAAGAACGAGCGTCCGACTCTCTAACCCCGTATCGCTAAACTGACTGTTACTACTGATACACGCGAGGAGAGGCGCGCAGAGTGGCCCTCTCGATGCGTGTTGCCGGTGGTTGTCACGGCTGCGGAGGCGTTTTCACCGCAACGAGATTCTTCATTTCACAAAATGAAATACAGGGATTGCCTACGATCAGTTACTGCCAACAAAAACTCCAAATTAAAGTCATCATTTTTTTTTTTCGATAAAAATATTTAAAGTAGTTCTCTCTTGGTACGGTCAAATAAAAAAATATTCATCTCGGTTTTTCACTGACGTTCAAAGTAATTTGCGAGAATAAGTTAATTGAGAAAAGTTATTACAAATTTAAAGAACAACGTACTCTAAATTCAAGGTCATCCACGGTCGGGTATACTTGCTACATGATTTTAAAAATTTTGAGACAATTTTATATCAGATTTTTTTGAAAAACTAAACAAAGTTTCTTTCATGTTATACAAAAATCTGTACAAAATTTCAGGAAGTTTCACCATCTAGAAGTCAAAATATTGAAGGTTGAACATCGTAACATCAAACACGTGCTCTTATGGAAGAGTACGAAAAATCATGATTTTTTTTACAATAAATATCTTGACTTATACGTGGTAAAATTTTTGAAAATTTGGACCACGTATTTAGATCACATCCAAGAAGATTTGTGCAAATTTTCAAGGAAATTTGTCGAAATTCATTTCTCACGAGACCTACCTTAATTATATCTAAAAAAATTAATATTATTATTAAATATTCAGCAAAAATATTATGTTTTTTCCTTTATTTAATTTTCTTAAAATAAACGAAAGAATTTTTCCTAAAACGAAACTATACTCTTGTGTGTAAAAAAAGTTATTAATTTTCTTTTATTAAAAATTTTTCTTTCTCTTTACGGTGAGTCTCGATTTCAAAAGCTCTATCTCGTTATCCCCGTATTGTGTCACGTTCTATTCTATACTCCCGTAGTAAGCTCAATCGCGTGATACGTCTCGTTCTGATCGCGCTCCCCAGTAGCCGGTCATTAAATTTAACCTTTTTTTCCTGATATCGGAATACCTCGCGACGAGAGTAACTCTCTCGATTTTAAAGATAAGTTTTTTTAGAAAAAAAAGAAGCTGTCCCGAGTGAATTCATTATTACCGCGAACGACTTTTCATTTCTTTTTTATTTTATTACTTTATGTATTATTTCAGTCTCGAGCGAGGATATTGAATGCGAATTTAATTGAAATTACTTGTTAAATCGGAGGAGTACGAATGAATGGTAATAATAAATGATACCAGGCCGTCGAAAATAATTCGAGAAAAAAAGCGATGGTTTTTGGAGGCCGATTCGCTGGCGAGGCGTTCGCTCTCAACGAGGTATGAAACAAGATTCATAAAGGTAATTCATTCCGGTCACTTCATTGTACCTAACTGGAAAATAACGAACCATTTGCGATTGCACATAAAGGCTATAATTGCGATGTATCTGAGCGATGAATGCGTCGCGAGTCATTGTCGAACCGCGAGTGCACACGTACGGTCTCTTTCTTTTCTCTTCCGAGTGAACTTGAGAATTGGCAATTCAGATGGCGTTAGATAAAAATTGGATAAACGGGAGATTAACGAAACTTTACGGGTGCAATAAAATTGAGAGAATAATAATAATAAAGAATTTCGGAAGATAACGAGAATTCTGAGAGTAACGAATATTCTCTTGGATAAACGAAAGATGACATGCTCAAAGGTGTACGCGTGCTCCTGTAACGAGCAACCCAGTCCACGGAGAACCAATTAAAAGGTTGAGATAAATTTTTCCACGAGCAACCAGATCTCGCTTGAATTTTTTCCTCGACGTGACGAGATTCAAGTTTCCTTTCATTTTTCACACCTTTTTATGATTTTTTTTTCTCACGTCTTTCATTATGATGAATTACGACTTTAAGACTTAAAGTTTTTCATTTTCTAACATAGAATAATTGTTATCTCGAGATATTTGAATTCACCCCGCGATGAAAAGTCTCGAACAAAAAACGATCGCTGTATCCCGAGACAAATCAAAATTACTGAAAAAAAAATTAAAAAAAGACCAAACTGTCAGTTATTTGGAGAATTGATAAGCGTTTAAAATAATTTTACGAAATGGAGAACGCGAATTCGGAATGGTTAGGAGTGAAATCGTCTTACGAGCAGATGTTGAGCAACGCGATCCTGATGACGGAAATGGCGCTGGAGATGAGGGAGCGAGCTCAGACCGGAGAGAAATACGTTTGCCATCTACGAAGTCTTGCCATAAGGGCTTCCCGGGCGATAGCCGCGATGAATAATTCCTCGAAGAATTTCGTCGTCCTGTGTCACAAGTTGACGTCTTCGGCGATGCGACACTTGGATTCGAGTATCGCGAGTTTCTCCGAGGCCGAGCCTCAAAATCTGCGCCTCGAGTTTGAGAGGCTCGTCGGGATCCTGGACAGGGAGATCGTCGACTACGAGGACGCGGAAAACGTCGATAATTCGTTGAGCAACGACCCGTCGAATTTTACGAATTCCGAGCGTCTGAGAAATCTGGAAAGCAAGCAGAGATATTCCGAGCAGAGCCCGAATTTGCCGAATACTCTGAGCTCTCGAAGTCTTCGCTCGGAATTCGATGAAAAATATCCTGACAATTGGTCCAAAGATTCGCTCATCAGCCTCGGGAACGTCGTCAACTTGCCGCCGGTACCTGAAGACGTTTTCACCAGTTTTTCCAAGCCAGCGAGAACCTGCAGTCTCTCGTCACTGAAGAGCATCAGAAAGGCACGTCTATGTTTTTTTTTCTCAATTCCCCAACAAAAACAGTAATAAATATGTTTAATGTTGATATCGAAAATTTATAAAAGTAGGTGAAACTTTTTTTGCAACGAACCGTGACTTCCGAGGACGAGGAGAGCGAGTGCGACGACCACGAATTCTCCATGTCTGTAAGACGTGCCATTTATAATCCAGTCACTTAATTTAGTCGTTCCCGAGAGTGAAGTACTGTGAAAACTGTCCAGGACGACCCAACGAGCAGTTCCGAGGGCGGCGAGAGCAGATCGGTCGCGCTTTCCGTAAAAAAAGTCGGCGGCCTGTGCAATATTAAGGAAGAAACTCCCCAGGATCCCTGAAGCGCTCTCAAGCAAGCTACTCACTCAGTTTTTGCTCTCATTTTATTTTCCATCAAAAAACTTTATAGTAAAAAACTGCAAGTTTTCTCCCTGTTAGTCTTAACAAAACTTTTTCTTATTTACACTGTAAGAAATTCAAAAAATTGTACAATCTTGTACGAGTCGTAAATCTCAGTCGAATAATTGAAAAATAAGCACAATCGATCTTGACGTTGTTAATTAATTGGCAAAGATTGGGGCCTCGATGTATTCGGAAAAGTTCCCAACCAAGGTTCGCACACAGCTCGTACAATCACGTATAAGAACCAGATCATCAGTACCGTCATCAGAAAACCAAAAGTTCCGTATCTGGAATGGAATCAACGGTAAAATGGAATATTTAAGAAAAATGTACAATTTAATTTTGAAAACAAAAAAAAATTACGAACCCGAAAATTCGAAAAATAAAAGCACCAACGAGCATTTCCACCATGAAATTGTGACTTGCAAGCGAGCGTAATGAGAGTCTCGGTGGGATTTCCGTTCTCGATAAATCGGTGAATCCATTGACTGTCCTCTTGGGCAAACTCACAACGATGGTCGGCGGAGTTAATATTCTTCGAGCGATTCGCCCAAGAAAATCTCGTCTATGATAGGCCGTTGTAATTTCGTTCTTGTACTATAAGAAGCCACATAAGAAACACATCAGATTGTCATAAAAACGGATATATCGATCGGGCTCTCACGAGAAAAAAAAACAAGATAAAACTTACCTGATTGTTAAAGTATTCACAGAGTTTGTAAAGTTTCCTAACTAAAAAGGCAAATTCATTAGTTCGGACCGGCTGGAGTTCCGGGTCACCCATGTACTCAACATAATGACAATTCTGTCGTTCGTCCTGCTTCGGAATGAACACTCCTGGTCTGCTCGAATCCAAGCTGGAGTCCATCTGGTGGAGTAATCAAATTGACGAAATTAGATCAAGCAATTCGATCATTTCGGCGAAGAGAAAACATATCTCGATTGGTATAAAGTTAATTATTAGTTTGAGAAGTTCTACATTTTCTGAAAGATTTACGCGAGACTGGTGGCACAGAGACGTTGAAAGAATGCTGTCGTGATATTCCTGATCCGGCGCTATGGCAACTTGGGGAATGTCCTCGACCTTTATCTTCAAAAAAAGTATTAAAAACCCGCTGAATTTTTACACTTATGTGTATTTTTAATTAAAGTAATTGTTGAAAAAGTTACCTGGAAAATATCGATCAACTGCTGCTGCGCGCTCATCAAAAATGCGGGAACTCGTCGTCTTTCCACCAGGCCGATTTCGTCAGAAGCGTTGTCCTCGCCGTTGAAAAATTCCCAGAGTGACAATAAGAAGCGTCTTTCCGTTCGACGTTTCTCGAGGGCCTCGACGATACTGACTGCGGTCAAATGAGCCTGCTTTATTGTACTTAGAAACCAGACAACCTGGAAATTATTGTTATTATTATCATTATGTCCTTTCGTACATAGTCATTTTATGACCCAAACATTTTTACCTGCGACAAAGTTGCCGTTGAGAACATAGGAATGTACTGATAGGTCGGTCCCTCTAGTTCCAATATTTGTTGCCTGACGATCGCTGACCATTGATTGCTTGATAATTTTCCTCGAGCGATGTTCGTGTCGTCCATGCAACTCTCAGCCTCGGAGAGCATTTGCGCGAGATAGGGTTGCGCAAAAACTTTGGTAACTCGAAATAGCATCAACGCGTTTTTTGGGGCCACGAGGTCGGTGCGCATGAATCGTGGCAACAACTGTTGAAAAATGGCCGTGTAAGCCAGTAAATTGTTAGCCACGAAGGACATCCATCTGGAAGGATCGTGAATTTTTCCTCTCTCCTCGTCCTCAGGTTTCCTAGACAAAATTTCCATAAAAACAGAGGAACAACTGATCATCGACGATGGATTGACTTGAAATTTTTACTAGACATTGCATTTTACCACAAAAATGTTTGTATAGACTTTTTATTTCGAAATTGCAGCGGAAACGGAACATTTGAAAATATTTGACAAATGTCTATCTTCAAGACGTGATAAATTTTAAAA